>CAUYQG010149604.1:0-10480 GCA_963574415.1 Tarsius wallacei | reverse complement strand
CTCCCAAAGTGCTGGGATTACAGGGGTGAGCCACCATGCCGGGCTTATATCGCTGCTTCTTAACTAGAACTTGCCTTTGCTCAGGCCATTCCTTCCATTTCAGATAATTTCCCACTCAACTGCATTTATTTTCCAATGTCTGATTTTGGTCATTTAAGCATAAAATTCTCCCAAGCTTCTCCAAACTGTTCCCGCACTTTGTATGTATTTTTCTTATGGGACTCTTCCTTCGTTGCACCATCTTATTAGATTCAGAGGCAGGATCTGTGTTTTGCTCTTCGTCTTTCAGCCCCCAGCCAAGTGCCTTTCTCAGTAGGATGCTCGAAAAATATTAATTGAATGAATGGCTGAAGGCCAAGACTTGTCAGACCAATCGAATGTATTTCAGCAGCAGACCTGGGACATAGGACCAAGGAGGCCACTGTGGGGTTCAGTGATGCAGTCGATCTAGCGCCTCTCAATGTGGTTGTGCCGTGGGCCCTCCAGAAGCACATGGTCCTCACAGTCCAGGGTCTCACAGCCTTGGAGACCAGGGTTGTGGCAGCAAGAAAATCGGCCCAAGTCATACTAGAGTAGTGGAGCTGGAGATGCTTTCGGCACCTGCGACCAGCACCTGGGTTTATTTTTACCCCTTTGGCTCTGCAGGATGCAGCTGCAAAGGTGACCTGCATGGCTTGGTCCCAGAACAACGCCAAATTTGCTGTCTGTACGGTGGACCGAGTGGTATTGCTGTATGATGAACACGGAGAACGGAGGGATAAATTCCCTACCAAACCAGCGGACATGAAGGTGAAGAAAGGGTTTGTGCATGCCTTTACCTGTCGCTGGGGCCTTACTAGCCTGGGACGCCCAGCCCGCCTCCTAGCCCTGGGCATACAATGTGCTACCCCGCCTTTGATCAGGGAAACTCCTCAAGCCTGTAGAGCACACATGTACCTTTTCTTTTTCACGTGTCCTCATGACTTCTTTTTCCTTCTAACTTGTAGTATGGCAGGAAGAGCTATATGGTGAAGGGCATGGCTTTTTCTCCTGACTCCACTAAAATTGCCATAGGACAAACTGACAACATCATCTATGTCTACAAGATTGGAGAAGACTGGTGAGGATAGAGACGGGAGAAGGGATGGCCCCCAAAAGAAGGCGAAGGCCTGAGAAATGCCTCGCTGGGCGGGGGGGCAGGGGGATAGAGGAGGCAAGCTAGGGCTTGCCCAGAGCCTTCTGGTGCTGCCCCGGCCTCTGCCTGCCCGCCTGTTCTGCAGTCCTGTCCCTGGAGGAGACAGTGGGGTCGACGAGAGGCCCTGTGAGCTCCTGGGCAGCCCAAAGTGTCCTTGTGTGTCTGCTGTTCCGTAGCTACTCCGGGTCCCTTCGGACACCTTCTGGGGCTCCTGCAGAGCGGTTGGACACACTAGTGGGCTGGGGAAGGGATCTGCTCTTTTCTTCCCTTCCTTTGGCTTTATTTTTGGCAATTTGCTTGTGGAGTGGTGGTTAATAGGGTTCCCTCTTTTTGTTTGACAGGGGTGACAAGAAAGTTATCTGCAACAAGTTCAGCCAGACGGTAAAGTTCAAAGTTCAGACCAGTTCCTGGGAGCTTAGGATGAGCAAGCGTGTATCAGTGTATCTGCTTATAAATGCAACTGGGAGTTGCATTTTCTGACATCTGAGTCTGATGTTGCCTACTGCCAGGTGGTGCCACCTGGCTCTCCTCATCACCTGCTGTCCCCCTTAGAGCCGCGCATGTCCCCTCCACTCCTTCCCTGTTTATTGGAGTGGTATGTGGTGGGTGTCTAGCTTGTTCCAGCTATGCTGACCCACACGGGTGGGGTTGTCCTTTTCATCCCTTCTCTCATAGAGTGCTGTCACTTGTCTGCAGTGGCCAGCGGAGCACATCATTATCTTTGGCCTGGCTGAAGGGAAGGTAAAGGAGGCAGGGGAAACGGGAGAGGTGGGAGAGATGGTAGGGAGGCATGGTGGTTCTGGACAGAGGAATTTGCTTCATCTTCTTCCTGAGAGTCATTTGTGTACTGGGGGAAAAGCATGGGGGCCACTTTTGTTTCCTTTTATCTTAGGGACTGGGTGAAATTCAAAGTGGCCTAACTAGACTTGTGTCCATTCTCCCATTTCCAGGTTCGTTTAGCAAACACCAAAACTAATAAATCGTCTACCATCTATGGGACAGAGTCTTACGTGGTGTCACTGACAACAAAGTGAGTCAGGAATAAGGTATCACAAGCACTTGAAAATGCTGGGAAAAAACTGAGGGTAGCCTGGCCTGGGAGACATAGTATGAAAAATGGGTGGGGCTGGTAGCAGAAGCCACAGGCAGGGCTGTGTTTGACAGAGAACGGGACTTTCATGGTGAGGCAGAATACTCTGATCTCTTCCTGTGTGTCTCCCCTGTCTTCTTTTTCCCCTTTTTTAGTTGCTCTGGGAAAGGACTTCTCTCTGGCCATGCAGATGGCACCATCGTTAGGTATTTCTTTGACGATGAAGGCTCTGGAGAATCACAGGTAAGACTAAACGGGCATGAGGAACTCCCAGGAACCCTCCTAGGGGGCTGAACATCTAAGGCATCTGGACTGACGTCCTGAGGGAGGAGGATGGAGGAGCAAGGCCTCAGGGAGAGGGAGTTGGATGTGGTCACAGAGAGGATTAGTGTTCAGGAGGCTGGGGCTTCCTGTTTGTAAGGAGGAGAGACTCAGGTGGATGGGACCTTGGAGCAAACACTCCAAGGGGGGCAGAAAGTGAAAGTTATTCCCACTTATGTAAAAAATATATATTTATATATATAAAAAGAAAAAAGAGTTAACAGTTTAAAGCAGGCAAGAGGGAAAGATGGAGGATAAAAGGAAACTTTCCTATTTTACTTTATATGATTCTGTATTGTTTGAATCATTTACATTAAGAATTACTCATGCCGGGCTCAGTGGCTCAGCCTGTAATCCCAGCACTTTGGGAGGCCAAAGCAAATGGATTGTTTGAGCCTGTGGGTTCAAGACCAGCCCGGGCAACTTGGCAAGACCTTGTCTGTACAATAAAAATAAAAAATTAGCTGGGCATTGTAGTGCACACCTGTAGTTCCGGCTCCTTGGAAGGCTAAGGCAGAAGGATCACTGGAGCCCAGTATATCGACACTGGGGTGGCTGTGAGTGTGGCCTTTGCACTCCAGCCTGGGCAACAGTGAGACTCCAATTCAAGAAAAAAAAAATGACACATGTAGTGGTTAATTAAATTTAATGCTCCTGAAAAAGGGAGCCATGTGTTCTCTGTGGGCCTAGACAGTGTTGGTTAATGCATAGGGCCTCTCCTTTAGGGGACTTTACTAGGTGCATATTAAAGGTCTCTAACACACAAGTGTTTTGAGGTTTTTCTAGAGCACAAAGTCAACAAATGTGTGTATGTTGCATGTGCGTATGTGAGTATGAAACAGAAAGATTAGGGTGGGAATATGGGGAGAAGGATCTCTGCAGGGTGGGATGGTCAGGGTGAGTGTATCAGGTGCCAGGAATTTTGAATCTCTGGGGTGGCATCCTCAGAGAATGACTGAAACCCTCTGCTTCTGTCTTAGGGGAAGTTGGTGAACCACCCATGCCCACCCTATGCCTTGGCGTGGGCAGCCAACAGCATCGTGGCTGCAGGCTGTGATCGAAGGATTGTGGCCTATGGAAAGGAAGGCCATGCACTACAAACCTTTGATTATAGCCGAGACCCTCAGGAGCGGGAGTTCACCACAGCTGTGGCAAGTCCTGGGGGCCAGTCCGTTGTGCTGGGAAGTTATGACAGGTGGGTCCCCTTTCCAGTCTCATCTTCTGTCTGCTCTCCCCACGAACACCCTCTGCCTTAGCCAGGCTACTCTTAACCAGAGTGGGAGACAGGATCAGAGGCAAATGTGTGTTGAAAGAGACGCCCAGTTTGTGATTTATATACATTCCTCTCCCTACTCCCGCCATGCGTTGGTGCACCGGCAGTTCCACACTGTGGTGAGCCCTTGCTTTGTCTCTGTGCTTCTCCCAGGGCTTCCATGGCAGAATTCACCTCCACTTTCTTTGTGTTCCCATTGCCCCTTTTAGACCACTTAGAGTTTATCACTTTACATCCATGTTAGTTGTTCGCATCAATCTGGTAAAATTGAAGAGTTCTTGAGAAGTGGTCTTGGTATTCATCTTTGTACCTTCAGTGCCTAGATTAGCATCTAGCACATAATATATGCTCACATGTTTGGCAAATGAATGAATGAATGAGTGAATGGTGGAACAGCAGATAAACTACCAGAGTCCAGTCTCATCACTTCTTTGGAGTGTATTTGTCCCCAGCTTTGTCAGTCCTCTTCCTGTCCCCTTCATTCTTATGTGTTCCCTCCTGTTTGTTTCTTTCTTCTCTGACTCTTACCGTTTATCTTCCTTTTCCACATTTCTTTACTTCTAAGAGCTCATTTTCTCACTTGCCCTCATCTTTTGTTTTCTGTGCTCACCCCACATTTTGCCTTGATTTTCCCAGCTTACTTCCTTTGCACCTCTCCTTCTGGCCTGCCTAGGTTGTCTGTTCTCTTTCATTTCCTTTCTTCCCTGATGTAGCAAGACGAATTTCCTTCAGCTGCCAGCCATCTTCACTCCTTTGCTCAGCTTCCATCTCTTCTAAAAGCCATGTACTTTATTTCAGACTTAGGGTGCTCAACTGGAGCCCTCGAAGAAGCATCTGGGAAGAGGCAAAGCCCAAGGAGATCGCCAACTTATATACTGTCACTGCCTTGGCCTGGAAGCGAGATGGCTCACGGCTCTGTGTGGTATGTTACTAGCAATCCCTTTTTGGATTGGTGACTTTGGCCAAACTAGAAAAACATCCTGCCTTATCCTAAAGCACTCTCCCCTAACACTAGAGAATCTCTTCTTTCCTTTTGACCTTAAACCTAAGAATCTGGTGTTAAAGGCAGGGAAGAGAAGTTCATACTTTATTGGAGGCCAAAGGGACAGAGGGTTGTGTAGGCAGGACAGATTTCTCCTGCGTCGTCCCATCGACATGTGGTCCCCTTGGGTACTGCGACTGCAGCCTCTCCCCTTTTGTTCCTTCCCAAAGCTGCCAACCCTTTTACTGCCCACTCTTCTCTAGATTCTAGAGCCTAGGTTTTAAGGATGTCTCTAGGTGCTCTCCCCACGCCTGTGTTCTGTGTGCGTCACCATTTTATGCTGTCACCTTCCCTTCCAGGGCACACTCTGTGGTGGGGTAGAGCAGTTTGACTGCTGCCTCCGAAGGAGCATTTACAAGAACAAGTTTGAGCTGACGTATGTGGGACCTAGCCAGGTAAGCAGCTGATCACCTGCTGTGCTCAGAGGTTATGTGGCTCATTAGTCCTTGAAGCACTTCCTGGTCTTCTGGCCATAAGCACAGTCTCAAATTTAACCTTCACCCCTCTGGCAGAGCACTTCTGGGGAGCAGAATGTGTCAGGGCAACCCGGCAATTTTCCTCCTATAGTTCTTCCAGCTTTATTGTAAGAAAAGTTTTGTAAGTACCAGACGTATGGGGTACAAAGATTGCCGCTCACACCTTCCTGCATAGACATTGTCAACTGGGGAATTTGATAAACAAGATTACCAAAGTGAATTCTGTTGTTTTGAGGTCCCTGAGGTCACTGTGTATGGTATTGCAAGCTATGTGCTCAGTGGGAGCCCATTTTTCACTACTCTCTACCTCTATCCTTCTTTCCTTCCATTTATTGTTCCTTGGTTTCTTCATTCTTTTCTTCAGAAGAATTTATTCGTTCTCTACTATGTGTCAGCACCATTAGACATTGAGAGTGCACAGATAACTATCTGTAAGACGTTGATCTTTAACCAAGATTTTTTTTTTTGAGTTGGAGTCTCTCTCTGTCACCCAAGCTGGAGGGCAGTGGCATGCTCCCAGCCACTGCAGCCTCAACCTGCTGGACTCCGGCGATTCTTCCTCCTCAGCTTTCCAAGTAGCTGGAACTACAGGCATGCGCTACCACGCCCAGCTAATTTTTTACGTATTGTAAAGACAGGTCTCGCCAAGTTCCCCGGGCAGGTCTTGAACCCACGGGCTCAGGCAGTCCTCTTGCCTTGGGCTCCCAAAGTGCTGGGATTACAGGCTGAGCCACTGAGCCCGGCCAACCAAGAAGATTATTATAGCAGAGGATACAGACGTATTTTTTAAAATGTAGCCAGGTGTGGTGGCTCACACCTGTACTTCTAGCACTCTGGGAGGCTGAGGCGAGAGTATTGCCTGAGTCCAGGGGTTTGAGAGCAACCTGGGCAACTTGGCGAGACCTCGTCTCTACAATAAATCAAAAAATTAGCTGAGCTAATTTGGAAGGCTAAGGTAGGAGAATTGCCTGAGCCTAGCAGGTCAAGGCTGAAAGAGTGTACCACTGCACTCCAGGTTGGGCGACAGAGTGAGACTTCGGTTCAAAAAAAAATGTTAGCCAGACACAATGACTCATGCCTATAGTCCCAGCTACTTGAAAGGCTGAGGCAGGAGGATTGCTTGAGCTAGGAGTTTGAGACAAGCAGCCTGGGCAACGTAGTGAGACCCTGTCTCCAGATAGATAGATAGACAGACAGGAACTTTTAGAATCTTATGTCTTATGAGCATCACAGCAGCTAATATAGGAAAGCATTTCATAAATAGTAAAGCCTCACGTAAATGTACGCCATCATTATTGTCAACAGTATTCTGGGCTAGGAGAGGAAACAATATTAGCTTTGTTGAGCATTGTGGGATGGGCAAGGCACGTGTTTTCACCCCTTTGGTGCTGGGGAAGCCTGAGGGTCTCAGACTTGTCCTTGACCAAGGTGATTGTGAAGAACCTGTCGTCGGGAACCCGTGTGGTACTCAAGTCACACTATGGCTACGAGGTGGAGGAGGTGAAAATCCTGGGGAAGGAGCGCTACTTGGTGGCCCACACATCAGACACCCTGCTGCTGGGGGACCTGAACACTAATCGCCTAAGTGAGGTAGGCACCCAACATGGGGCTGGGGAATGAGGCATCTTGGCTTGCTAATTCTGGGGACCCAAAGTCCCAGGGGGTAGCATCTCCATGGGACACACTAACATTCTGGTGTAGGGGACCTGGTTTCAGGGAGGGAGACCAGGAGATTTAGAATCCTGGGGTGTAAATCACCATATTTGGACTGTCTTATACCATCTCTCAGAATCACTGGGATCAGAGCAAATTCTGACAGAATACCTCTTTTGTACATTGCCAAAGTCTCCCTAGACACAATCTCTCTGCCTCCCACCCTGTCATTTTCCCAGCGTTGTCTTGGGTAATTGTGCATATTGCTTAATTACAGGTGGTCTGGCAGGGATCTGGCGGCAATGAGAAGTATTTCTTTGAAAATGAGAAGGTGAGTAGAGCGTGATGTACCGTCACCCTCCCGGTAAGCCTCCTTCTGGCTTCTGGGCGAGAAAGATAGCAAGTGGCAAGGCAAGGGATGGGGAGATGGCGAGGAAGAAAGGGAAGGGTGAGCTAGGCAGGAGAGCTGGGCACCCCCCCTCCTGTCCTCTGCACTGCCCTTCTACCGTGTAAGCAGCCCGCTCCCCTCAGGTGTGTATGATCTTCAATGCTGGAGAGCTGACTCTGGTGGAATATGGGAGCAACGACGCCTTGGGTTCCGTACGCACTGAATTCACAAACCCCCGGCTCATCAGGTAATATCATGAGATTCTCTAAATCCCAGAAACCCAGAAGGATTCCTTTTTGAAGATTCTGTGTCCTTGGATTAATCTAAAAACTTCATCCCATGGCTGGGTGCAGTGGCTCATACCTCTAATCCCAGCACTTTGGGAGGCCGAGGTGGAAGGATTGCTTGAGTCCAGGAGTTCGAGACCAACCTGGGCAACATAGTGAGACCTTATTTCTACAAAAAAAAATCAAAAAAATTAGCTGGGCGTGATGGCATGTGCCTGTAGTTCCAGCTACTTGGCCAGTTGAGGTGGGAGGATCGCTTGAACCTAGAAGGTCAAAGTTGCACTGAGCCCTGATTATGTCACTGCACTCCAGCCTGGGGGGCAGAGTGAGACCCTAACTCAAAAAAATAGATAATAAATAAAAACTGCATCCCATGAGCCCATAGTAAACATTCCACCCACCTCAGCCCATTTGGCCTTACCCCCCACTTCATGTTTCAGCGTTCGTATTAATGAGAGGCATCAGCCAGGAATGGAGGATAATAAGAAACTGGCCTATCTTGTTGATATTAAGACTATTGCCATAGGTGAGTAAAACTCATGATTTTAATTACAAAATAGATGTATACATACAGTTCCATACCAGAGGACTGTATTCAGGGGGGAATCCAGGAATCTGAGAAGCATGAGGTAACTGTGTAACCCCACTCTTACAGTGGTATACGTTTAGTCTATATGTGCTTGTTTATACCTAGATATCTAAATATAAATACAAATGTGCGGGCCAGGCACAGTATGTGGGATTACACTTGTATTCCCAGCACTTTGGGAGGCTAAGGCAGGAGGATCGCTTGAGGCCAGAAGTTTTGAGACCAGCCTGAGCAACATAGTGAGATTCTGCCTCCACCAAAAAAAAACAAATTAACGAGGCATGGCGACATGTGCCTGTAGTCTCAGCTACTCAGGAGGCTGAGGCAGAAGGATTGCCTGAGCCCAGGAGCTTGGGGCTACAGTAAGCTATGATCATACGATTGCTTTCCAGCCTGGGCGATAAAGTGGAACCCTGTCTCTAAAAAAGAAAAAAAACTAAGGTGCTATTCTGTAGGCCTGTCCATGTGATTACTCATGTTCATATGAAATCCACGTATTATGCCTGGTACATAACAAGAACTGAATAAATGTTAACTATTGGTTTTTTGTTTTTTGAGTCAGAGTCTCACTCCATCACCCAGGCTGGAGTACAGTGGCACGCTTACGGCCACCCCAGCATCGACCTGCTGGTCTCCGGTGATCCTTCCACCTCAACCTTCCAAGTAGCTGGAACTATAGACATGCACTACCATGCCTGGCTAATTTTTAATTTATTGTAGAGACGAGGTCTCACCAAGTTGCCCAGGCTGGTCTCAGACCTGCAGGCTCAGGCAGTCTACTCGCCTTGGCCTCCCAAAGTGCTGGGATTACAGGCTGAGCCATGGAACCCAGCCAGATAGTGATATTATCATTACTTGTTTACCCATACACAGTTTGTCAAATCCTAACATCTTGTTATATTTACCTTGAATCTCTTATATCTTCTTTTACTGATGGACAATTTAAGTTATTGATTTTTCACTGTTACATGTGAGTCAGTTATCTAAGTTCTGTGTCTAGAATGGAATTGCTAAATCATAGAAGAGTTTTCTCTTCAACTCCCTGAACATGTCCGAATGACTCTCCAGAGAGGTTTATACCAACTTACATTCCCACCAGCGGTTGGAGTTCCCATTGTTTGACATCCTCTCTAGTACTTGAAATTGCCTGACTTCATAATTTGGCTTCAAGTGATGCATATGAAATAATATCTCATTGTTTTCATTTCATTTATTTATTGACTCTCTGTGTTCCTTTTTCTGTGAATTGCCAGTTTCTATCCCATACCCATTTTATTTTATTTTATTTTTTTGAGTTGGAGTCTTAACTCTGTCACCCAGGCTGGAGTGCAGTGGCACGCTCACAACAGCCTTGTCCTGCTGGGCTACGGCAATCCTTCTGCCTCAGCCTTCCTAGTAGCCAGAACTACAGGTGCACGCTACTGTGCCCGGCTAATTTTTGATTTATTGTAGAGACAAGATCTCGCCAAGTTGCCCAGGCTGGTTTCGAATCTGCGGGCTCAGGCAATCCATTCGCCTCAACCTCCCAAGGCACTGGGATTACAGACTGAGCCACTGAGCCTGTCCTACCTATTTTATTTTATTAATTTCTTTACTTTTGAGTCGGAGTCTCACTCTGTTGCCCAGGCTGGGGTGCAGTGACACATTCTTGGCCACTGCAGCTGCAGCTGCAACCTGCTGAGCTTAGGCAATCCTTCTACCTCAGCTTCCCAATTAACTGGGACTACAGACCAATGGAAATAATAATGTAGACCAAGAGTCCCAAGATTCCAGCAGCAGTGAGTGGTGAGACTTTGGATAAGTCAGTTTACTCTGTAGGTCTCATGTTCAATGTATGTAAAATGACAGAGTTCTTCTCTTACCCTTTTTGATCATCAACCTCTTTGAGTATCTAATGAAAATCGTAAACCATCTCTTAGAAAAATATATACTGTACACACATAAGTTTGTACACACATAAGTTTGTATATAATTTCAAGGTTCATAGGAGTAGGGTCCTTGCAGCTCTAGAATTCTACTTACAATTCAAACATTAAAACATGGCTTTAGCCGGGCTCGGTGGCTCAGCCTGTAATCCCATGCCTTTGGGAGGCTGAGGTGAGTGGATTGCCTGAGCCCGCGGGTTCGAGACCCGCCTGGGCAAGCGAGACCTCATCTCTACAATAAATCAAAAAAATTAGCCGGGCG
>CAUYQG010149601.1:0-14706 GCA_963574415.1 Tarsius wallacei | reverse complement strand
ATATGACCTAACTCCAGTCAGAATGGCTATCATCAAAACTCAAAAAATAGCAGAAGCTGGGGAGAATGTGGTGAAAAGGGAAAACTTCTACACTGTTGGTGGGAGTGCAAACTAGTACAGCCTCTGTGGAAAACAGTGTGGTGATTCCTAAAAGTTCTAAAAATTAACCTTCCATATGACCCCACAATCCCCCTACTAGGAATATACCCAGAAGAACTCATATCTCCATATGAAAAAGATACCTGCACACGTATGTTTATTGCAGCATTGTTCACAATAGCAAGAACATGGAATGAACTGTGCTGCCCATCAAAAGAGGACTGGGGGAAAAAAAAGTAGTACATATACACAATGGAATATTACATAGCCATAAAGAAGAACAAAATCATTAACTTCACAGCAACCTGGATGGAATTAGAGTCTATAATACTGAGTGACCTTTTACAGAAACAAAGGACTGAGTATCACTTCTGTCATGGATAAGTAGACCTTGAACAACCACCGTCATACTGTAAGAAAAGAGTTGACTGTAATGGGAAAATGCCAAGGGGAGGAGGACTAGGGAGATGGGATTGACAGTAGTGGAAATCTGCCTGGGGAAGGGGGGCACACCTTATCAACAAGAGTACCTGCACAGTGAATATTTGTACCCCACAATTTAAAAAAAAATTAAGTTAAAAAAAAAACAAAAAGCTTTTTTAAATGAGCCACTGGATAGTCAGAATTTTGTTTCCTTATTGCTCAAATATGCATCTTGGACGTCTATCACTCACATAAAAACTTCTCCAAAGCAGTCATTGCAATTTGAAGCTGTCTTTTGTAAAATTTGGCCAGTTCAAGGGAAATGCACATTATTTTGATTTATTATATGGCAATATGAAAGAAACATGCATTAACTAGAGAATTTTAGAGTTTTAGACTGAGATAATTCTGTGAGAATTGCTGCTGTTGATAAGAAAAGTCATGCAGTTGATAAGAATCGGTCTTGAGAACCTGGCCAAACATGAGTTAGTAACTGATGACTTGAAACTTCCCAGATCCAGGTAGATGAAACTGAAGAATACAGTTCTGACAGAGGTAAAGAAACAGTGTAAAAAGTGTAAAAAGGTCTTCACAAAACTTTAAATAGGTAACTTCAAAAAAGTGCATCTAAAGAATGCTAATCTGATAAATGCTTCCAAAATTATCATCCCATATTTCTGGCTTAAAAAATATATTTGTCATGTATATCTCTATCCCTTTCCTCTGGACTTTTTCTCTTGTAGATGAAAAACACTCAACTTTCTGTGCAAGCAGTCAGACAATTAAAACAGGGTTAAAAAACTCAATAAATTTATGAAAGATTAATTTAAATCTGATAAGACAACCAAACACATCTAGGACCCAACAATAAAAAAGTCAAAGAAACAATCAGATGTCAAACTTGGTGCAAAGATTTTGTAGCTGTGGAACAGCAGACTCAAGAAGTTGGAGATTCAAGGAGATTCAAGGAGATCCCAATTTGTACACCACTGCCAAAATTAGTGTGTTGTTCTATCTTGTAAAGTTTGTGACTAAATCATTTGGAACCCATAATTTTTTTTTTGTTTTCAATGCCTGACAACCATGAAAAACACACTTGTAGTCAAATGTAATTAATAAAATGATACTTTCCTACAGCAAAGTGAAATCATGATGTCTCAATACAAAAGAATTAAGAAAAGTGTTAAATAAAATTTGAGATCCTTGAGAACTTTGTGATAAGTTTCAAGAAGATTGGAGTATGTACTGCAATGCATGCAAATGATTAGTAATATTATTTATTTACCGTTTTATTCATGGGCATAAGGAATAAAACAGGAGTAAAGTTGTCACCTGCTAAGGAAAATAGTAAAACATGTTAGCCAGGGTAGAAAGAAATTTGATCAATGTTGCATGATGTCTTGAAGGTTAGTTTGATCAATTATGATAATGCATGATTTCACTATTAATTTTAGTAAATTATTTATATTTACCAGGGAACACCCTGGTTTAATTGCTGTTTGGTAAACTAGCTATCGAATGTTGTTGCTAAAATGCGTTTTTTTCTTATAGTCTCCATCTTACTTTTCAATCTCTAGGTTTTCTTAAATTCACTTAAAAACATGCAATTTTTCATTACAATTTTCTATTTGATTTTTATTTAAATTATGAGATTTTGAAAACTGGAGTGTTTTAAGTTTTCAATTTTTTCTTTTAAAAATTATTATTGATATTACTTTTGAATATAATGGTACAGTTTGAGAACCCGGGCTCTGTGATACCAATCATTTTGTTTTTGCTGAGACTTACTTTAGGACTTTTTACATGTTTTATTTTTATCAATGTCTTGATTTTTATGTGAAAAAGTATGACATTTTTATTAATTGAGACAAAGTTTCATATGTGCTTCGAAGATAAAAGTTGCAAATTCTTCTGTTTAAGCTTTCTGTATTCTTGCATAGTTCCACTTATCCTACTTCTCAATTATACATAAATTTTTAAAAATCGACTATGATTATAGAATTTTCAATAGTTCCTTATAATTATGTTAATTTTATTTTATATTTGAGGTTATGCTTTTTGTGTGCTTTTTTGTTTTATTATTTTTTTCTTTATTTTAAAGATGTGGGGTACAATTCAGGGTTAGTTATACAAATGTTCATTATGCAGGTACCCGTGTTGATAAGGTGTACCCCTCCCTTCCCTGGCAGTTTCCCTCTACCACCAATCCCACCCCCACTCCCCTGGCAGTTTCCCACTACTTCTAATCTCTTTCTTATAGTCTTATGATAATTGTGGAAGATCGGCTTATGAATGTGAACATACAGTACTCTGTTTTCTGTTTCTGTGAGACTATGTTTTTAAGTGAATAGATGTTTAAAGGCATCATGGTGAAACCTCATCTCTACATGGTGAGACCTCATCTCTACAATAAATTATAAAATGAGCTGGGCATGGTATTGTGCACCTGTAGTTCCGGCTTTTGAAAGGCTGAGGTGGAAGGATCACCAGAGCCCAGCAGGTTAATGTTGGGTGGCCATGAGCATGCCCCTGCATTCCAACCTGGATGACAAAGTGAGACTCCAACTCAAAAAAAAAAAAGAGAAAAAAAGAAATTTAAAATAATTGTTGTTTTCTTTCTTTGGCAAAGTATTCATTTTATTTTTATTTCAATCTATACTTGTTTGATCTTTTAAAGATATTTATTTATGCCTAGAATATAAAAGAGTATTAGAAGCAAAGTATCTTATGAGATTATCAGACATATTTGAAGTAAGTGGGCCCTAAGACAGTAAATAGGTAAGAGAAAAAACACTGATAAAGAACAAATATCCAGAAATTATTCAATATTTATATGGTTTTAATTATCCATTCATTGATGAATCCCATCTCAGTCTAATTCTCCTGAGTGAGAAATACAGAAACATTTAAAAATGTTCATATCTAGGCAGATGCACTTCTCCCTAAAATCTCTATTAGAACAAGTTAATTATTTCCTCTAGGAACTTAACAGAGTTTTTTCATTACCCAACAACAGCTCTGTTCTACCTACATCCTCAGCAGGGAAGGCATATGGATAGTATGTAATAAAATATTCAGGATCTGAGACCTCTGATGGTTAATTTTACATGTTAACTTGACTAGGCTATGAGGTGCCCAGATATATGGTCAAATGTTTTTCTGGGTGTGTTTGTGGGGGTGTTTTTTCAATGAAATTAACATTTTAACTGTTAGAGAAAAGCAGATAACCCTCACCTAATCAGTTAAAGACCTGAATAGACAAAAAGAGCTGTGGAACATCTTTTTTATTCTGCTTTAAGATTCAAAATGAAATTTTAGTTCATCCTGAATTTCAACTCAAAGGTCATTTGACTGATACTACACTGGGGGATTCTTGGGAAGATAGCGATGGAGTCAGTCTGACTAAGTGAGCCCCACTGTGAGTGAGTGAGTGTACGGAAAATTTTGTGTATGTATTAGTGAATAAGTAGGTATGTGAGTGACTCAATGAACTGGGATTCCAGTGGCCAGGGCTCTTCTGGTTAAATAAATGTTGCTGCTGCTACTCTGCTTGGTCCCTGGCGCATTCTGAGGTGCAGAAGCTGAGTGCCATTTTTTTTGAATCAACAAAGCCCTTCCCAGGAAGAAACTGCCAGGAGAGACTGCCAGCTCCAGGTTCTGCCTCATCACTGCAGCACCTGGTTGGATTCTGGCAGCAAGGGCTGTGAAGAAAACTAGGAGGCAGAGGCTCAGTGGAGAAGACAAAAGTGACACCCTGCCACCATCTTGAAAACTGGATAGGAAAGTGTTCTGGCTTTCTTGCCACAGAGTGACAGACCTGATCTCTGTGACCAGTGGATTAACTAATCACTCAGGGGTTGATCATGACCCAGAGAGAATATCTTGAAAGCATGAGTTCTGGAGGGAGAGGTCAAGTGTTGAATCTCAGACACCTCACCCCACTCCCTACCCTGATTCCACTGCAGGGCAAAGGGTGTGGCCAGCAAATAATGAGGGAGACCTCCAAAGAGATCAGTGGTGAGTCTGGGGCTGACCCAACTCCCTCCTCCCCAGCAGTCCTCTGAATGTCCAACCCACACAACTGGGGTACAACTCAGAGGGACAAACCCAGGTGGAGTCTGGGCAGCAGTCACAATAGGAGGAATCCACACCAGGATAAGCCTGGCTGAGGTGCCCCTGCCAATACCTGGGGAAGACACAATCTTGTACCTCCCCACCAGATGGAACCCTCTGACCCTATTAGAGCAGGAGAGAAGGACTGAAGTCCCACCCACCCCCACTGTCCCCTCCTTCTTCCCTGGTCTGGACATTGGGGAGATTGAGAATGAGGCCGAAGCTCTGCAGGAGACAGTAGAGGGGCAGCTGAGAAGATAAATTGCAGAACCTGCCACAAAAGGGCAGGGTTTATTTATTTATTTGTTTACTTATTATATTTTTTCCTTTGTGCATGAATGTGTATGGACGGTTTCAATCTGCATCCCCCTATACCTTACTTTCTTCTTTCATGTTTTGTTTTCTGTTTATGTGTGTACTTGAAGGATAAAATATTCATCTTTTAGGGGTTTTTTTTGTCTGTTTTTCTTTTTTGTTTTTCTCTTTTTTTAGTTAAATGTGAGTGGGAATACATGTGTGAGGGTTCAATTTGAATTCTTTTGTTCTTCTCTTTTTCTTCCACTTTCATTTTGGGTTGGATGTGTGTGTGTGTGTGTGTGTGTGTGTGTGTGTGTGTGTGTTTGGTTTTCCTGTTTTCTGTTGTTGTTTTTGGTTTTGTTTTCCTCTGTTGTTATTCAAGTTTGTTTTGGTGTGTGTGTGTTTCATTGCTCTTTTGCTTTGGTTTCTAATCTTGTTGTTCTGTGTTTTCTTTAATTAATTTATTTTTTAATTGTTGTCCATCTCATTTTATTCTTCCTTTCTTTGTTCTCCTCATCACTGTTGCTATATCTTGGACTCAGGGGGTACACATATGTACTCGTTGCATCACTGTATAGTGGGGAGTGGGTCTTAGAAAATTCATACTGCAATCAGTGAACACTGTGATTTGTGAGTAGTTTCTGCATCCTACTAGCTCTTCATCCTCCACCTTATTCGACTCTCAAAACTACAAGAGACAGCGAAGCTTCCCACCCACTGCTCTGTTTCAAAATAGACCAAATTTAGAGTCCTGATCAGGGAAGAATAGAAGGCTGAGCAAACATCAGAATTGAAAGCCTCTCCCACTGCTACTGAATAATGGAACTAAAGAAAAAGAAAGAGATCTGTCACAAATAAGAAAAAAAAAAAACAATGGAGGAACACAGGCAATTCCCAGTGTTACAAAGAGAAAACACCCGAAAAATCAGACCTCAGAGCCCAAACAATGGAAGTCACCAAAAACTGGTCCAAGAATACAACAGAAATTAGGAAATGGATGGAAAGAGTGAATAAGATTCAAGAAAGACAAGAGGCAAAACTGAAAGAACTTGTAACAGAGATTTTGGCTATTAAAAAGTTCACCCAGGAAATAAATAACAAGACAAGCATGGAAAGCAGAATTAAACAAATAGATGAAAGAATCTCAGAACTTGAAGACCAAAACATGTAAGTAACCTGATCTGTAAAAAACATAGAAAGAAACTCAAAAAGAAAGAACAAAGCCTCCAAGATATCTGCAATTACATCAAGAGGCCAAACCTATGCCTGACTGGTATCCCAGAAGAAGAAAAGGAAATGGAGCACCACATGGAGAAAGTATATCAGAAGGTTATCCCAGAAAAATTTCCACATCTCACCAGAGATGTGACCACCCAAACTTGAGAGATAGAAAACCTTGCCAGACATCAAGTGAGAAGCCCAATCCCTAGACACATAGAAATTTGCCTATATAAAGTAAGCTCCAAAGAAAAAATACTAAAGACAGAAAAGAGAAAGGTCAGAGCACCTACTGGGGAAAACCAATCAGAATAACAGCAGACCTATCATCAGAAACATTACAAGCTAGAAGGTACTGGAGTCCAATATTCAAAGTCCTCAAAGATAAAAACTTCAACCAAGAATTTACTACCCAGCCAAACTCAGCTTCATCAGCAATGGAGAATTAAAATTATTCACAGGCATCCATCATGAAGAAATTATGCAGATTCTAGACCAATTCTACAAGAGGTGCTTAAAATGGCATTAAACATAGAAGAACAATAACAACAAAAAAGAATGAACACCACTGCTGAAAAAAACAGAAAAACACAGGATAAACAGAGGATACATTGCAACTGAAAACTTGAATACACACACATACATCAACCCAAAAGCTAAAAGAAAATGAACCAAGTAAACCTTTATAAGATCCTCGTGACAGGGATAAACAATCACATTTCAATAATCAACCTGAATGTGAATGGACTACATGCATCACTGAAAAGACAGAGAATGGCAAGCTGGATAAAAAACCATGACCCAATAATTTGCTGCATCAAGGAAACTCCTCTTACCACAAGAGATGCACACAGACTCAAAGTTAGATGATGGAAAACAAGTTTCCAGGTGAATGGATCACAGGAGAAAGCAGGAGTTGCAATCTTAATATCAGAAAAAAACATTTAAGCTACCAAAATTTTAAAAAGATACACAAGGACACTACATAATGATAAAAGGTTCAATCCATCAACAAGAAATATTCATCCTAAACATATATGCAAACAATACAGGAATGCTAGCGTTTATAAAGCAACTACTAAATAAACTAAAAAAAGATGTTGAATCTAACACTATTATACCTAGGAACTTTAATACCCCACTAACAACCCTAGATAGGTCATTGAGGCAAAAATCAACAAAGCAAATTTAGAACTTCAACTTGACACTTGGCCAAATGGACTTCATAGATAGCTACAGAATACTCCAGCCAACAATCACAGAAGATACATTCTACTCATCACCACATAGAATGTACTACAAGATTGATCACACTCTTGGACAAAAATCAAGCATAACAAATTTCATAGGATCAAAATACTACCATGCAACTTCTCAGATAACAGTGGAATTAAAATAAATATCAACTCAACAAAATTCTCCCAAAGTCCACAAAGACATGGACACTAAACAGCATGATGCTAATTGACTACTGGGTCAACATAGAAATCAAAGAAGACATTAAAAGATTCTGGAAAACAAATGAAAATGAAGAAACATTGTACTGAATCCTCTGGGCTGCCATGAAAACAGTTCTAAGAGGGGAATTTATATCTCTACAAACACACATCAAGAAAATGGAAAGATCATGAGTTAACAGCCTAACAAGTCACCTAAGAAAATTAAAAATACAAGACCACCAAAACTCTAACTTTACCAGAAGAATCCAGATCACCAAAGTAAAAGTCCAATTCTGAAACATGGAAGACAAAAATATCATAGAAAACATCAACAAAACAAAAAGCTAGTTCTTTGAAAGAATTATCAAGATTGAGGGACCCCCTAGCCAGAATAACCAAGAGAAAGAGAGACAAAGCCCAAATAAACACAATCAGAAATACCAAAGATCAAATCAAAACTGGCCCCAAAGAAATTACAAAATATTATCAGATTACTATGCACATCTGTATAGAAACAAACTTGATAAACTAAATGAAATGGAGAACTGTCTGACATCACACAACCTCCCAAGGATGAAACAAGAAGACTTCAAGACACTAAATAGACCAACAACAACCCAGAAAATTGACTCTGTCGTAAAAAAGCTACCTACCAAAAAATGTCCTAGACCTGTTGGCTTTCCAGCAGAATTCTACAAAGCATACAAGGAGAAGCTGATACCAATACTACTGAAAGTTTTCAGGCAATAGAGAAAGACAGAATTCTCCCCAAATCATTTTACATAGCTAACAACCCACAGATACCCATGCTGGGTAAATATCCAACAACAAAAAAATACCTACAGGCCAATATCCCTAATGAACATAGATACAAAACTTCTCAACAAGATTCAAGTAAATCAGATCCTACAACACATCTCAAAAATCATCCACCATGACCAAGTAGGCTTTATCCCCAGGATGCAGGACTGATTCAACATTCTCAAGACCATAAATGTAATTAAATATACCAACAGATGTAAAAACAAAAACCACACGATTATATCATTAGATGGAGAAAAAGTTTTTGATAAAATTCAGCATCCCTTCTTGATAAAAACCCTCAAACACCAATGCATAGAAGTAACATACCTCAAAATAGTAAGCAACATCTGAAATACTCCGGATATTTCAAAACCCAGAGCCAGCATATTGCTAAACAGACAGAAACTAGAAACATTTCCCATGAAAACTGGAACAAGACAAGGCTACCCACTCTCATCCCTCTTTTTCAACATTGTGCTGAAAGTCCTAGCTAGAGCAGTTAGAAAGGGGGAAAAAAAGCTAGGGGTATTCAAATAGGAAATGAGGGAGTTATGTTATCCCTCTTTGCTGACAATATGATCCTATACCTCAAAACCCAAGAGAATCGGTCAAAAACCTGCTTACACTGATAAAGGACATCGACAAAGTCTCACAAAATAAATGTGCAAAAGACAGTTACATTCTTATACACCAACAACAAGCAGAGAACCAAATAAAAAGCACA
Source organism: Tarsius wallacei (assembly GCA_963574415.1). NCBI lineage: Eukaryota > Metazoa > Chordata > Mammalia > Primates > Tarsiidae > Tarsius > Tarsius wallacei. Next base: position 5,589 of record CAUYQG010149601.1, on the reverse strand, counting down.
ATCCCATTCACAACAGCCATAAAAAACAAACAGACAAAAAAGAAATACCTATGCATCTTCCCAACCAGAGAAGTGAAATATCTTTACAACAAAGACTATAAAACACTGCTCAAAGAAATTCAAAAGACACAAACAAATGGAAAAAATAGCCCATGCTCATGGATAGGAAGAATCAACATTGTTAAGATGTCATGCTACCCAAGACAATCTACAGATTCAATGCAATACTATTAAATTACCAATATTATTCTTCTCAGACCTGGAAATGACAATATAGAAATTCACATGGAAACATAAACAACCATGAATAGCCAAAACAATCCTCAGCAAAAGAAACAAAGCAGGAGATATCACACTTCCAGACTTTAAACTTCACGATAAGGCTACAGTAATCAATACAGCCTAGTTTTGGTTCAAGAATAGGCATATGAACCAATGGAATGGAATAGAATTTCCAGAAGCAAAACCTCAATTTCTCAACCAACCCCTCTTCGAAAAAGCCTCCACCAAAACCACTAGGGAGAGAACCTATTCAATAAATGGTGCTGGGAAAACTTGACCACATGCAGAAGATTGAAACAGGACCTCTATCTATCATCATACACAAAAATCAACTCTTAATGGATCAAAGACCTAAATGTAAAACCTAAAACTATAGGAACCTTATAAAATGCAGGAGACACCCTTATGGAAATTGGAACTGGCAATTAATTCCTGATCAAAACCCCAAGTGCCCATGCCATAAGAGATAAGATAGACAAGTGGGACCTCATCAAATGACAAGCTTCTGCAAGGCAAAAGAAATCATTGAGAGAGTAGGGAGATAGCCCACAGACTGGAAAAAAAATATTTGCCAGCTGTATATCTGACAATGGTCTGACATCTAGGATCTACAAGAAACTCAAACATGTTGAAAAGAAAAAATAAAAATAAAAAACGAATATTAAAAAGTGGACAAAATATATGAATAGACACTTCTCAAAAGCAGATATACAGACAGCAAACAGACACATGAAAAAGTGCTCAGCCTCACTAATCATCAGTGATTTGCAAATCAAAACCACATAGACATATCACCTAGCTCCATTAAGAATGGCCATCATAGCTGGGCTTGGTGGCTCAGCCTGTAATCCTGCGCTTTTGGGAGGCTGAGGTGAGTGGATAGCCTGAGCTCGCGGGTTCGAGACCCGCCTGGGCAACTTGGCGAGACCTCTTCTCTACAATAAATCAAAATTAGCCGGGCGTGGTAGCATGCGCCTGTAGTTCCAGCTACTCGGAAGGCTGAGGCGGAAGGATCGCCGGATCCCAGCAGGTCGAGGCTGCGGTGGCCGGGAGCGGCCACTGCAATCCAGTCTGGGTGACAGAGTGAGGCTCCAACTCAAAAAAAAAAAAAGAATGGCCACCATTAACAAAACAAACAACAACAGATGCTGGCAAGGATGCAAAGAGAAAGGAATGCTTCTACACTGCTGGTGGGAATGCAAACTAGTTCAGCCTCTTTGGAAAACTTTGTGTTGCTTTCTAAAAGTACTAAACATTGACCTTCCATATAACCCAGAATCCCCCCTACTGGGAATATACAAAGAGGGACTCAAATCATTCTTTAAAAAGATACCTGCACACACATGTTTATTGCAGCACTATTCACAATAGCAAAAACCATGTTTCCCACCAAAACTGGACTGTATAAAAAAATGTGGTACATATATCAATGGAATATTGTGCAGCTGTAAAGAAGAACTTTGCTGCAACCTGGATGGATTTAGAGTCTATCACACTTAGTAATCTATCACAGAAACAAAGAACAGAATACCACATGTTCTCACTCATAAGCGAACCCTGAACATTTACCATAATACTATAAGAAAGGGATTGGCAGTAGCTGTATATTCTCAGGGTGGCTGGGGTGGCACAACATCAATAAGGATACCTGATCTCAAATCAGGCAAAGTGGGGACCAAAGGGTGATCCAAACTTTATATATGATAACCACTTATATACCTAACCCTGAATTGTACCCCATATCTTTAAAATAAAAAAAAATAAGAAAGAAATAAAAAAGAACTGCTAACTAAGTATAAAATTTTTAACTATATTGCTAAAAAGGTAGAAATAAAATATTAAAGCTTCACACAGGTAGAAACTGCAGAAAATGGTTACCACCTGAAGGGCTGGAGGAACAAAGAGAAGGGTTTGAAATTGTGCAAATTTAGACAGTTAGTGGAGGGGCCTCACAGAGACCACAGAGGACTGGTACAACTCAGGTGAAGTTAGTGTCTCTCATGGCAGTACAATGAGGATAGCCCTATGGATACGTGAAAAAACTGCAAATTGGTTTTATCTGATCTTACAGGAGGGAACTGTTGTTACTTGATAAAAAAGAGCAGTTGGGCTGATATTGACAGACAAAAAGTAAATGGAAAAAAGCAAATGGACTTCATCCTTTATCCCCAATCCAACCTTGCAGAGTCTCTCTCTCTCTCTCTCTCCCCCCCCATCTCTTTTCCTCTCAGTCTCTCTCTCTCTCTCCCTCTGACTCTCATTTTATCCCTATCTCTCTCTCTGTATCTGTATCTGTATCGCTATCTATATGTCTCTCTTTCTCTTCCCAATAAGCAGAGCCTATCAAGGTGCAGCTGGCAAAGCAAATATGAGCATAGCAGAGCAAAGCATAAAAGGACAAGCTAAGAAACAATAATTTGATAATTTGATAACTGGTGTGCTTCCTCTTAACAGGAAAATAGTGATGTTCCATACACTATTTTGTTAAACAGGTTTGTATTCCAAAGAATCTCAATATTAATATAGGATCTCCTTTTCCATACTTGTACCAGAATGTTCTTCCTCAAAAAGGAATATTAGCCTTGTAAAGTAATATATTCAGAAAAGAGAATATTTTAGTAGGCCATGTTTAAATTAAAGCATATCATTTTCCTACATGTTTCAGCATGCATTGTCTTCCATTCTTTCTGTCTCTCACATTCTCTCTCACTCTCTCTCTTATTCTCTGATTCATTGCAGGATGGGGGCCGCTTGCTGCATGTCCCAGGTATCAACATCAGAATAAGCAGGAGGATGGTGAAACAAGAAATAAGTCAGTGAAAAGTAAGTTGACAAGGGACATGTGTATATCCTATTAAATTTCAGTTCCGATGAACAGCAAATCTTTTGATTAGATAGCACATTTTTGGAATTCTGTAAGGTCTCTTTAAGATGTAGCATAATCAAGCAAGTTTCTCAAGAAACATGGAGGATATCTAGTTAAGTAAATGGCTAAGAAAAGATTATTCTTTATAAAATAAGAAGAATGACATTATGTCTGTTAATCAAACAGTACTTTTTGTTGTAAGAATAGATGTTATACTAATACAAAGGCGAAAAAAGAAACTACACCATGGGCCTCTTCTGTGTGTCCAGCTTCCCGAAACTTGCCCTAAAGATCTAAGGACATGTCAGCCTCCACAATCATGTGATCCAGTTTTCTTTCTTTCTAAATTTTAAAAATGTTTTTCCATTTTTATTTGAGGTTAAGGGGCACACATGCATGTTTATTACATGGACAAATTGTGTAATTGTGGCAATTGGGTCTTAAATGACCCATTCCCCAGGTAGTGAAATTGTACCCAATAGGTAATTTCTGAACCCTATCCTCTCTGCAACTTCTCCCTTACTGGTGTTCCCAGTACGCATTATTTCATTTTGGTGGTGATTTAGCTCCCACATATAACTGAGAACATGCCATATTTGGTTTTGCTTCTGAGTCAGTTCACTTAGGATGATAATCTTCAGCACCATCCATGTTGCAGCAAAAATAAAAACAAAAACAAAGACAAAAACAGCAAAAAAACTGACTTCATTCTTTTTATGGATGCTTAGTATTGCTTATTGTATACCACGTAGTATTATATACCACATTTTCTTTATCCAGCCGATTGCCGATTGGCTCTTAGGTTAGTTCCATGATTTTCTATCGTGAATAGTGCTCCAATAAACATATGAGTACAAGTATCTTTTTAATGTTTGTTTTTCCTTTGGGTAAATCCCTAGTAACGAGATTGCTGGGTTAAATGGTAATTCAATTTTTAATTCTTTGGGAACCATAGAGGTTGAACTAATTTACAATCCCAAGAAAAGTGGACAAACTTTCCCTTTTCTCTACAATTGTACCAACATCCGTTTTTCTTTGACTTTGTAAAAATATTCATTCTGACTGGTGTGAGGTTGTGTCTCATTGTGGTTTCCACTGGCATTTCTCTGATGATTAGTGATTTGGAGCATTTTTTCATATATTTGTTGGCCACTTGTGTGTCTTTTTTTGAGAAGTGTCTATTAACGTCTTTTGTCCACTTTTTAATGGAGATTTTTTTCATGTTGGTTGTTTCAATTTTATGTCTGAGGCATAAATTTGCAAGTATTTTCTTCTATTCAGTTGGTCTTCTATTCACTGTGTTGACGATTTCTTTTGCTGTGCAGAAGCTTTTTAGTTTAATTAAATCCCATTTGTCTATATTAGTTTTGGTTACAATTACTTTTAGGGTATTCATCATAAATTATTTCCCTAGGCCAATGTCCAGAAGAGTTTTTCCTAGGTTTTTTTCTCTGGAATTTGTATGGCTTCAGATCATATATTTCAATATTTAATCCACTTTGAGTTAATTTTTCTATATGTTGAGAGACAGGGGTCCAGCTTCATTCTTATGCATGCGGCTAGTTCATTTTCCTGCTACCGTTTATTGAATAAGTTATTCTTTTCCTATTTTTTATTTTTGTCAACTTTGTTAAAGATAAGTTGGTTGCACGCATGTGGTTTTGTTTCTGGACTCTCCGTTCTGTTCCATTGATTTATTTGCCAATTATTGTACCAGTACCATGAAGTTTTAGTTACTGTAGACTTATAATATGAAGTCAGGCAATGCAATGCCTTCACAATTGTTCTTTTGCTTGGAATTGCTTTGACTATTTGGACTGATTTTTTGGTTTCATATAAACTTTAAGGTTTTTTTTTTTTCTGGTTCTGTGAAAAATGAGGATCGTGTTTTGATTGAAATGCACTGGGTATGTAAATCGCTTTGGGCAGTATGATCATTTTAACAATATTAATTCTTTCAATCCTTGCATATGGGACCTTTTCACCTTTCCTTGTTGTCTATGATTTTTTGTATCACTATTTTATAGTTATTTTTGTAGAGCACTTTCACTTCCTTAGGTGTATTCTTTATTAGTGTGTGTGTGTGTGTGTGTGTGTGTGTGTGTGTGTAACTAGTATGAATGGGATTGAGTATTTGATTTAGTTTTTGGCTTGAGCATTGTTTCTGTATAGAAACACTACTGACTTCTGTAAACTACTGAGACTTTACTGAAGTCATTTATTAGGTCTAAAAGTTTCTTGGAGGAGAAGTCTATAGGATTTTCTAGGTATACAATCCTGTCATCCACAAATAAGGATAGTCTGACTTCCTCTTTGTTGATTTATTTATTTATATTTAAATTTTTCATCATCAAGCCAAACAGCATTTTTTTAAAAATTAAAGATGTAGGTTACAATTCAGGATTAGGTATACAAGTGGTCATCATACAGGTAATGTTTGG
>CAUYQG010149597.1:0-21875 GCA_963574415.1 Tarsius wallacei | reverse complement strand
CTTGGGTTCACTCCAGACTCACCTCTGATCTCTTTGGAGTTCTTCCTCTTCCTTTTCTGGCCACATCCTATTTCCCCTGACTGGATCAGGGTAGGGAGTGGAGCGACTGAGACTCAGCACACATCAAGTCCCTCCAAAGTTTGTGTTTTCAGGATATTTCCTCTGGGTCATGATCAACCACAGAGTAGTTGAGCAGCAAGTCACAGAGCTCGGGTCTGTTACTCTGTGGTGAGCAAGTCGGAGCACGTTCCTGTCCCTCCTCAAAATGGTGGCAGTTTGCCTCTTTTGTCTTCTTTGGTGGTACTCTGCCTCTGGACTCCTTCTGCAGCCCCTGCTTCCAGTGCCTGGCCAAGTGTTGAAGTGGTGAGGCAAAGTCTGGAGCCAGTAGTCTCTTCTGCTTCAGTGGTGAGGCAGAGTCTCAGGCAGTAGTCTTTCCCCACTTCTTCGTCACAGGAAAACTTTTGTCCATTTAAAAATAAATGGTGTTCAGCTTCTGTGACCTGGGAAGATCCAGGGACCAAGCAGAGAAGCTGCGGCACCAGCTATTGCAGCAGGGTCCTGGCCACTTGCTCACGAGTCCCCACTTAGTTTCTCCCAACATTTTCTTCCTAAGAAGGGTTTTGCTGACTGAAAAAGAAGATCCTCGATTTCTTCATCACAAGAATTGCTAGAGTCCAAGCCCAGCTGCAGTGGTACTAACTACTGCACCAGGAGAGCCCTGGCTGCTAGCTACCTAGCCCTCACTCAGTCAGCCACTCACACACCCACTCACTCACCAGCACGTACACAAAATTTTCCATACACTCACTCACTCACACCAGGACTCCCATAGTCTGACTGGCTTGGCCCCCATCTTCCCAACTTCCTCCAGTATTCACTTTTTCAACAACTCCACTGGCTACTTCTGAGTTTACCCGATATAAACATAGGCAATCCAAGAGTATTGTACTTTTGTTTGATGATAAAAGATTGAAGATGTAAGCTTCTGTGTTAGATACAGCTCCGCTATGACCCTAGAGATGTAGAGGTGATTAATCCCAAGAACAAAATATCTTAAAGTTGATCGGGGCCTGAGCAAGGCTTTTAGTCAATGCTGAAGAGGGACTTCTGATAAATGAGTTAGAAAAGAAAAATTATTTCTCACTAATAATATGCAATGGGTAGTATAATCCTAAGTTGACAACCATAGGTCTTCTAATTAGTTAAGGGCTTTTCACAAGTTCATTTTCTCTGTTTGCTCCTATGCTAATTCATCTTATAATGAAGATGATAACACACATTGATGTAATTAATGGGGGAAAGCATAAAAATATATACATATAATGCAGTCATTTATAAATCCGAAACAATGTAGAACTACCAAAATGATGCTCCATGGTTAATTAGGAAATGTTTCCTGATTTGCTATTCTGCAACCATGGATAATTAACAATTTCTGACAAGCAGTTCATCTAAACAATACAATTCAATGGTTGTTAATTGAGTGATGTCTATGTGTTTGTTACTTCCTTTTGTTTTTCTGCAATCAAGTTCACAATAATAGATACATTAAAATTGCTTATAACCCTATGTCTGCCAGTTAAAAGATTAATTAAAGCAGGTTAAATGCAATTCAATTAATGTTTTTATCTGACTGCTGTTTCTTTGCTTGTATACATTTTTGACTAGTGTTTGTGATAAAATTGAATATTTCCCATAGGTTGTAGGTATGGTGATGGCAGTCAGCAATGCCTGAGCTCAATAGGTTCACTTACATCAATTAATGATATCCCACTGAAGCACACACCTTGGGGTTTGATAAAAAATTATAATGATAAAAAAATGGCTGCACTTGTCAGTTTCCAACATAATGTATTCGATGCACAGGCTGCTTTTGTCTTGGAAATCTTAGAGGAAGTCTATAAGTTAGAGAGTTTACCTTTGTGGTCTGAACATCGAGGATGGTTTGTTGCATAATGGAAAATATTGTACACAATGTTTATAGACTCTCCAAAATTCTGGAACCAGGGAAGGGGATGTCATTTCACAACATTTCCATCATTTATCAAGGTATCCATAAAGAAAACCTAGTAATGATTTAGTCTTTTATTTCCTTAGGATGAATTTTTGGATCAGCATAATACATTGTTTCATGGGATAATTCACTGGGGGCACTTGGGTTTCAGTTTATATTATATATTCATAGCTTTATGTGACAGCCATAGGCCATAAGTCTTAGGCTTGACATAATAAGTCTATTGGGAAAAGGACACAGTTTGTGTTACACATGCCCATAAGAGAGTTCCCAGCTGTGTTCTCTGCTTTTATGATGAATGCAGAATTAAACTTAACATAATGACTTCTGATGGAGTTAGTGAGAATCATTCTTCTGCTGTACAGGTGCTATAGAATGCAATAATTTATTTAAATACTCAAGTTATTCTGCAAGGATAGAGAATTAAGAAAATGAACAGGAAAGTTTACCTGTATCCCATATTTTTTAATCTCTAAAATAATTGTAAACAATTTTTTAAAAAAGAAAAATGAATGGTCCGGTCTCCCATGTAGCTAGAATAAATGATTTCTTCACAATTTTAAAATTCTAAAAGGAAGTTTTGGAGTGTTCTAAATAAATTAGTTATAGACATCTAACTTCAGGGAAATTCTTACTCAGAAAGCATGCTGCTAGGTTCAGAGAAAAAAATCTATTTCAATTTTCTACCCATTGGTAACAATAGCTGTTTCTGCATGGGTAGGATCTATAGGTACTGCTGCTGAGTGCTTCCTTTATTGGAGGTCATGCATCTCTAGCACAGTTGAAAATGGCATTTCAATTGCTTTAAACTTGGTCCAGGACATGGTAGGTGTTCTTTAATTACTTCCAGCAAAAGTAGTGACAGTGACACTTTTAAGAAACATTCTTCTGAAGCATTTCAGTGAACAAGGAACAGAGAAACAAAGGCACTCCCTTGAGCTAGCCTGATTTGTTACTTTAGCATCTTGAAAACTATTCCAATAACTGTAAAAATATCATCTTCTAAAGGGTGAAAAACCATACTCAATGCATATATTAAAATTTCAAATCCAAGTTGTCACAACACTCATATTTTATCTGAGATTGTGAGGTGACTATAGCGTCCTACCTTCTAAACATCTAGTTATCAGTCTCTTTATTTGTATAAGCCCACACAATTTTTCTTACTGGTTGCAAAAGTTGATGCTCTCCCTATTAATAATACCAAATCCAACGGGAACAAGTGGACATCAAGTGCTGAAACTCAGAAAAGCCTTCTTAAATGCTGGTTTCCCTAGGTTTTTCAAAATATGGAGTATAACCAAAGCAATATCTTATATGCTTAAAATTTAAATAAACAATATAAGCTACTGCCCTTATCTCAGAGAAAGTTTTGGTCAAAAAATGCTAACTTTAGTGTAAGCTATGTAGTGGTGTCTATTTCCTGGAGCTAATAAGAGGAACTGACAATGTTTGTTTCTGGACTAAATCCTTAAAATATGTTCTTAGATCTGGTCTCTATACCTTATTATGTCTGAACTAACAAAAGGACTGACAGTGTTTGTAGCTGACTGGAAGCTGGTTTTTATGACAAGCCACTAAGCATGAACTTGGTTTATATATGCTCCTAGATACCTGTGACACTAGCTGCCATTTTCTTCTTCACTCCTTACTATGTTTACTGGATGAGAACTCAGACATGTATTGGGCCATTACGTGGTCAGGAATTTCTACCCCATCACTGTGACCTCATCTCCTAACATGACCTGTTGCCTCAGACTTTCTGGCGGCAATGTTTGAGGGCTTTTTTTGTTGTTGTTTTTTGCTTTTTTGGGTTTTTTTTTTGAGTTGGAGTCTCACTCCATCACCCAGACTGAAGTGCAGTGGCATGCTCATGGCCACCCCAGTGTCAAATGCTGGCCCCCAGCAGTCCTTCCGCCTTAGCCTTCTAAGTAGCTGGAACTATAGGCGCATGCTACTATGCCCAACTAATTTTTGATTTATTGTAAAGACAAGTCGCCCAGGCTGGTCTCGAACCTGCAAGCTCAGGCAATCCACTAGCCTTGGCCTCCCAAAGTTTTGAGATTACAGGTTGAGCCACTGAGTCAGGCCTGTTTGAGCTTTTGTAGGGACACAGCAGTTCCTGATTCTAGATCTTCTAAATACCTCAAGGAAGTCCCAGAGAGTCTGAAAAAGACATTGTGGAAGGGTATGGTTTCTTTCTGTGGGGCAGGTATGGGCCAAAGCAAGACAACTGATAGGACGGAATGGGAAGACAAAGTTTTTCACTTTTTCTCCCTACTGATGGATTGTACTAAGATGCACCATTTCCACATAGCTGCTATACAGGATAAGGATAATTTAGAAAGCAGTTATATATTTTTGAGATATCCTGGCCAGGTTGATAATGTGCATCTTTGTATTCATGTATCTACTTTGTTCATACCTTACTTTATTTTTTCCTTCATTATTATTTCTTCCAATTGCACACCACCTTCAATAAAAGCATTACCATGTGAGCATGTCATCAAGCTTTATTTTGCAGGAAATCAGATCTAAAACAGAACTTTCCTAAAGGAAAATAAAGCCAGATGGACAAGATTAGCCTAGTTTAACCTTAAAATTAATAAGAACTTAATTTTGATGATGACATATATATATATATCTAATTTCAGAATAGCATCAGTTACTTGACAATTCAGATTCTATTGAAAATGTTTGTCTTACAGAAGAGGAAAAAATAGGTGGTACAGGAATATGAATAAAAGATGATTTTAAAAGACCCTACAATTCCTCTAAAAAAATGTATGAGATATTGAAGCACAGACAACACTGTTTTTGAACCTATTTGATTATTGTATCAGTAGAGTCACAGGAAAATAATTGAATTTATAGTTAAGAACTTTTTCATAAAGCAAAACACAGGTCTACCTGGCTTCACTGGTAAATTTTCCCAAATATTTTTGGAGGAAATAATAGCATTTCTACACAAAATTTTATGAAAAATCGAAAATGATGGGGTTTTACTTTGGTTTTCCTATGGAACAATGTCCATATAGCATGTACTTGAACTATTGTGAATAAAAGAAAGAGAGCAGGCAAGGTGCCCCCTACATTAACCAAACACCAAGTGAAGACTGCTCTAGCGTATGTAGTCTTAAGCATAGCTGGTTCCTATGGCTGAAGGAAATTTCTGGGAAAGCACTTGGCTTTGGGCGTACACTACTCACATTTCCTAACATCTCATCAACTGATTATTTAGTCCTCAAGCTGGTTATCTTTGTGGTGCACTACAGCACCCAACATAGATGTATCTTTCCCTATCCACACAGGATTTATGAATTAGATAGAAGATTCTGGAAGAAAAAACATTAACAATTTCTGACACATCACAGAATAGGCAGTGTCCAATAAGAGCTGGAAGTATCTGTGAGCAGAGGATAATGCTTTGTTGTAAGAAATATTATCCAGTAAAATTGTCTCACTGGAAGTAGCAGACCTTGGTAAAATATGGATGCCTGGCAGTGGATTGTGAGATATAGCACAAGATCAGTATTGCCTACCCTCAGACAACAGAAATGGGAAAGTCTATAGGAAGATGAAATAAATAGCAAAGACATGCAGTAGTTAACATGCTTTATTTACAGAAATTCATGTTGCAGCCTTAGGGCACCTCTAGATTTTGTCTCATGTCTGTGTACGTGTGTATTTCAAACCTTTAACAGCGATATGAAGGATGGAGTGTTCTTAAAATGCCTTCCAAATAGATTAATTAAAAGGGAATTTTTGTACTATGCAACCGAAAGGACATATGTTTCTTGTATTAAGTAACTATGCTTTGGATGAACAAGAGAAAAATATCTTCAGATATGACATCATAACATCAAAAAATATCAAAGCACAAAGTGTGTATTCAAATTTTTACAAATTCCTTGCCTAAAATCTAAATTCATTCTCCCTACTGTGAGTTAATGCTTAGCTATATTGGCTCACTCATTTGACTCTTGGATGGAAAAATATACATTTGCTTATTAAATGCACTGGCAATGCTGATTTCCTTTATAGGTTTTCAAAAACTGATTATACCTAGGACTAGATCCTTGATTCTTAATGATTTGTTGTTTCATACTCTATTTTAGAGTATTAGCAACAAGAATACTTACTTTATCTTTTTTTATCCTCTGGTGATAATTCCCTAGTCTTCTTTTGGGAGTCAATGTCATATATCTTCTCTTTAGTATCTATGTGTCTACCTGGTCCCATGCTCTACAGCTACATGTCAACACAGAAAAGTCATGTGTCATTGAAGCTTGGTTAACTTGTTACTCAAGTAGTTCACAATTATCTATTTAGCACTATGGAAAAAAAAATGAGCAGGACACACATGGCATGGGAAGAGATTCTGCTACTTGTGTAAAAGTTAGAGTTTCTAGCAGCTAAACAAAGAACAGCTAAGTTCTAAAGAGTTTGATAGAGAACAGCTCTACTTCTGAAATGGGCACAACTACTGAATAGCTTCTGAACCAAAGCCTGTTTCCCTCTGTCTTATTACCATCTTCTCCTTACTAAAAATTGTAGATATTTTCTTAGAACCTGATTTTTGTTTCACATCGACCCACCATGTGTTTCCATTTCAGAAGGTTCTATTCTTACTTTTCTTTTCAGCTTTTGACTTTTAAAAGGACTCTCATTGACTTGTCCCTCCCACATATATTGCTAATAAGCTGTTTTCTACAGTTAACAGGGCTTATATAGGTTAGACTTCCTTCCAAAGCAAGGGCTGTCCAATTAAAAAATCTGTAATATCACTTTTTACAAAACTGCATCTAAGAGAACACATAGCAGTTATTTCTGTTACTCAAACAATTTATTTTTTTCTTGTTTCGAAAATAACTTTAATTATATCCTAGTTGTTACACTTAGTAATATTTTCTAATAGAGGCACTCCAAATGGAGAGAATAAGTGTTTTTACCATAAAACACTATTGATTTTCTGAAAAAAAAAAATCATTCATGCTGTAAAGATTGGTCTTATGGAAAAAAAAAACCCAAAAAACAGAGTTGGATCAAACTACTCAAAATCTATGCCAGTTTCTATCCAGAATATTATGGAATGCAACTATTGGCCCATCAACAGATAACATGCAGGGTCTAGACAGGCATCTCAGTAGGTTTGGATGCTGCCTCAGGGACTTTAAAAAATACTGTCAAAGTGGTAACTTCAGAGCTCTGAGAGACTGCATCTGCCATCTGGATAAATTTCTGTGAGCACAGGAGGAAATGCCAGCTGCCAGAGGTGAGAGCAAGGTGCTCATCTGTATGGATGGAGCCCTGTTCAACTGGAAGTGTTCCTGCCTGTACAACAACTGCATTAAGGCTCTTGTCTTTCCTGTTGAAGGTTATAATTCTATACCCACTACTCTAGCTTCAAATTACATATGAACCAATCCCACATTCTAGTTAAACTGACAAAAATCCTCTATTTAACAACCACTTAAGAACTAATTAGTGTAATGGAAACGTGTTTTATAAGAACAAACTGTTACTCTAAATATAACACGTTCAATTTGTATTTTTTTAATGAATTCAGTATTAAGTATGGGCCTGAATGACATTGGCCAGGAGTTTCCAAGTTTTATGAGACAGATCCTGCATGTGTCGTGATCACTGGCAGGCATGACACAGAGAATTCTGCTTTGAACTCAAAACATGTGTTTTAAAATGTTTTGTTAGGTGACTAAGAGAACATTTTTTCACAGTTCAAACTAAAACTAGCATTTCACATTTGTCTACCAATTTATGTTTTTATTCACGTTGACCCGGAGAATTAGGGCAGGGCTAATCAATCTTAGATGATTCAAAACCAAAAACTAAATGGAGAGTAAAAACTATCATATTCCATCCTTCTGCACGACTTTGCATTTCATGAAGTAAGTTTTAGGTCATTTGAGGCTTGTATGTGGTTAAGTAAAAGGGGATGGCATAGCATTAGGGAGACAAATTGCAGAAGATGCACTCTACCTGATCAATTGAAAGTAGATGCAGTGGCTTAAGTGTATAAGACTGAAAAAAATAAATGTGAAGAAATCACTAGAGTTGGATGTCTAACTCATGTAACCCGTGCTGTTCTTTAAATACCTGCTACTCAGAACATCCGTCTGTTAGTTTTTTTCTCAACCACTGATTATTTTAAATGTTGGAGAAAAATTTAGGAAAATAATTCATTTACAAAAGCATTTAAATACAATGAAAATACAGACTACACACACTCATGCACACAAACAACATATATAACAGTAAAACACCATAACACATAATTAGTATCTGAAAGCAATTCCATTGTTTAAAATGCAGGATGGTATTATTGTGAGTTTAATTAAATGATTCAGGCATGACATCACAGCTATCTTGCTTGCAGTTCTTAGGATTTTGGAAGCAATTACTTTAAATCTGAACTCGTCATATTCACTATCATTAGTGTTATTACAAGATTTTGCTACATTTATAACACAATTTGTAAGAGTCAATAAAATTTAAATATCCATTTTTAAATTAAATAGCATAACTTTAGATAAAAAATTTAGAGTTACATAGTTATCATTCTGGTATGCAGGAGTCTTAGTCTATTCATGCTGCTATAACAAAAATACCATTAACTGGGTGGTGGTTTATACACAAGAAAAATGTTTCTCACAACTAAGGATGCTGGAAAGTTTAGGATTGAGGTACCAGCATATTTGTCATCTAGTGAGGGCCTACCTCCTGGTTCATAAACAGTGCCTTCTCCAAGTATCCTCATATGACAGATGGGTTTTTTTAAATAAGGACATGAATTCCATTCAAGAGGGCGGAACCTCCCCAAGACTTTACTTCTGAATACTATTGCATTAAAGGAATACCTTTTGACATACACATAGGGGGACACAAATATTTAGTTTATAGCAGTAGGGAATATTTAGAATCCTTGTTCATTTTTATAGCCATAGTTCAAAATATTTGTAAAATAATTGGTTTTATACTCAAATGGAAAGCGTTCATATAAAATTCATGTCGAATTGCTCAGATCTGACAACATAGTTGTAACTGATATGTCACCTTAAATATTAAATATTTAACTAGAATCAGATGAATAGAATCAGAATAGATAGGAGTGAGTATAATAGTATTAATTTTATAGATGGGATTTTCAGAAAAACAACTGACTTTGATTAGAGCATCATTTATTCCACATGATTACTGTATCATTCATTTAAAAAAAACTGTGTTCACATATTTAAGTAGCATTTTAAAATGAATGAATAAATAAGTAGCATTTATGTCATTTCACATTAGTTCTTTTTTAATGATTTTATTAATTAATAGTTAGTGTTTGGAAGGACATATAATGAATTCCCAATGTATGAACAAAAAGTGAAATGGGTTAGGATCTCAAAATTTTCAAAACTGTAACCTTGTTGTATCCTCCCAAATCAATGCAACTAGAAAACTATTTCCAGGAGAACTTTTGAGTATGTAAAATATTAACTTGGTAAAAAGTATTATCTTAAATACCAAAGATAGAATTTCAAATTAATGAAACTAAAAATATTTATATAAGAATCAAAATTCTTAAGCTTTTAGCAACATTAATCATTTTATTCTTGTTAATTTTCACTTCTCCTGAAAGCCATTTTGAAATATAAGAAAAGTATGTTCCCAATTTATACTCCTTTTTATATAGTTATCTAATTTTAAGGGAAATTTGAGCTCTATAATAAATATGACAGACCTAATCCTGAAAATAAGGCAAGTTTTGAAGGAACTATTTTTACAGAATCTTTGAGGACATAGAAAAACTGTATTACTTTGGTTCAAAAAACACAGATTCTAGGTATAATTCAATTTTGAAGTTTATAAATTTGTTTTCTTGCCTGGTAAATGGAGAGGAAAATGGAAAATGCTTAAAGAAAGAAAAGCCAGGTTTTAAAAACTTTGACAAAATGTGGCTTTATCAAAATAATAATAATTTTACTGTTCCATTCTTAGGTGAAAGCACTGAATTCTCAAGATTGTTTTGATACAAGTCTAGGGTAAGTTAAATATTGGAGTGAAAAATAATTATATACATTTCAGAACTTCTATCATTTAAAAAAAATTTCTGCTTTAAAATCAAGTGGAAATATAAAGGGATTCTAAATAATAGCTTATTGGCTTACACTTTGTTATAATGTTAATATATTGAACTTTCAGATATCACAGTACCTATTTAATGTATGAAATATAATATTGTAAAAAAAAATGACTGAAAATTCCAGAATGATTGAGCAATATAAAATACTTTAGTAAATCATTTTGCTGTTATGGTGTTGTTCAAATAGACTAGAATTTATGATGTTGTGTAAAACTTAAATTTTGTAAGGATTGATTTTTTACCTTTAATAAATTTAACACAAATGATTCTGTTCAAATACAGCAAAGACATTTTATGTATAATTGGAAGTATAAAAGCATAATATCACATTTCATTTTGAATATTGCTAACAGCTATACATAATAACTCTAAAGCAATCAAGAGAATAGCATTAACAATCCTTGTTCTTTGCATCAGCCATTTAGTTGTATACATTTGCTTCTATATGAACACTATGTCTGCATTCAAAAATTAACATTAATATCCATAACTTTACACATATATGGCAATGAATAACTCATGTTAATTTAATTATGCCTATTAGTTTATTTATAAAGGCATAATTGGATGGACTAAGCTCACTATCCATGTTTTATTAAAATTTCTTAAGAAATGTTTTTGAGTGATTTCAAATTACTCAAATCCCACTAAATTAAAGTAATAACGGTAGATTTTGTGTTGGCAAGGTAGTATAAGCTATTAACATTTAGTGCTAGAATGTCAAACTGAACAGAAAATTTGAGCTAAATTTTTTAGTATTTGAAATGAAATAGTGTATTTAGACTAAAGATCTAGATACGCTACATCTATAATGTTGCAGACACCAGCATCTGTCTAAATCCATGTATACTTCTGGACATTTTGTGCCCTAGAGAAGCGACTGCATAAGAAAATGTAAAGACTTGGTAATGGTACGATGACTGATTGGTCCTACCCTGCAGTTTTAAAAAGTAACCTGGTGTACAAAGAAATCTACACTAATGTTTGTGGCAGAAACAAGCCAAGGCTTCCTCCCATTCACATCACATTTGATTTGACAGATGATGTCAATACCTCTGGCACTCTTGAAACAGTGTGATTTCAACAGATTCTTAGTTATTTCAGGCTGTGATAAAAAATATACCATTGACTGGGTTGCTTAACCAACAGGTATTTGTTTTTTACAGTCTGGGAGCAAGGAAGTCCAAAATAAAAATGCTAGTAGATTCATTTCCTGATAAGGACCCTTTTCCTGACAGTAGAAAGGAAGAGAGAGAGAAAGAGAGAGAGAGAGAGAGAGAGAGAGAGAGAGAGAGAGACCACTTTGGTTTTTATTCCTTTTCTTGTATGAACACTAGAACCCACCCTGATTTCCTCATCTAAATCAAATTATCTCCTAAAGACCTCACGTCCAAATATCATCTCATTGGAGATTAAAGCATCAACAGAAATTTTGAAGAGACATGTTCATTAAGACCAGAACAGCTTCCATCAGATAATCATTTTAGCTACAGGACCAACTTCACAATATTCTGGATGTGGCAGGAATTGATTGTGGTGGTGAATGTGTAACTTTATGTATTACCCAAACTCATCAACCTACACACGTAAAATGGATAAACTTAATGATATTTAAATCAGTATTCTATGGACATATAGTATTTTGAATTCAGGAAGATGTTTATTTAACAAAATATCTCAGGGAGAGAGGCAAGATGGTGACAGAACAGGTCAGAGTGTGAGAGTCTCCGCAAAAGTGAGTGTTCATGAAGACTCGCTGCATGAGTGGGTGTGTGCTGATGGGTGAGCGGACATCTGACTGAGGGGGGTCTTGTACCCGGAGCTCTCCCTCAGAGGTGAATGCAACCCACCACTGCCCTGAAATTGGAGCCCTTGGTGCACAGGATTGTCTGCTGTTCTCAGGTCTCTCTTGAGCAAGGCAGAAGAGAACAGCTTCTCACCTCCTGTTACCTGGCCCATGTAATCACCTGCAGCAGCAGACTGGGCATGAGCAGTAGGAACCCAAAGAAGGCAGGGTGTGGAAACTGGGAATGGCACCCTGCCACCAGTGAGGAGACACTGACTCGTGCCATCTTCTCTATCCCAGGACTGGGCAGAGACCTGCGTTACCCACCCAGTTTTATCTAACCTCCAACCAGGGACCAAAAGGCTATTCTTTATTGAACTCAGAGAGACATACACCCTCCCCACATGCTGAAACAGGCACAGACATGTCAGATCTGAGTGGGAGACTTGTTAGCAGTAACAGCAAGTCAAATGCATCCAGATCTGACCCATCCTACTTCCACAGTAGTCTGTGGGCCATCTGACCCACACTGAGAGCAACGCTATCAGCCTGTGCTGAGAATGGAGGAGACAGACTGGAGAACAGAGTCATTCTGTAATGCGACAGCAGCAGCTGAAAGGAAACTGGGGTTAAAGAAAAGCATGTTTTTTGTTGTTGTTGTTTGTTTTTTTTTTAGTTTTTCTTTCTGTCTTCTCTCTTTCTGTTTTTGTTTCTGTTTTAGTTATTGCTTTGTTTCTGTTATTTTAATTTTTTCTTAGATTTTCTGTTTGCATGTGGGTATTTTTGAGGCCAAGTATATCAATGGGGGATTTTTTGTTTGTATGATTTTATATTTTCATTTTTTCTGTCTTTGTTCATTTTACTGTTTATTTCTTAGTTGGTATGCCTGTCCTGTTTTCCCTCTTCTTTTTCTATCTCTCCACCTTCTTTTTATCTTATACCTTCCTTTTTTCTTGCTTTTCCTTTTTTTAAATCTCATTTTGCTTTCGGGGGCAAATGTACATCCCCACTGCATGGACAGACTGTAAGGCAGTGGGAAGTGGGTTCCATGAGTCCCACACAACTGTCAGTGGAATAAAAATAAATATCTACACCAACAAAGCTCCCCCCAAACCCACAAAGACATGGACACTGAACAACATGATGCTGAACAACTCCTGGGTCAATATGAACCTCAAAACAGAAGGTAAAAGATTCCTGGAAACAAATGAAAACAAAGAAACATCCAATCCTACCAAAATCTTTTGAATGCCGGGAGAGCAGTAATAAGGGGGAATATATATCTCTACAAACACACATGAGGAAAATGGAAAGATCACAAGTTAATAGCCTAATAAATCACCTAAGGGAGCTGGAAATGTAAGACCACCAAAACCCTAACTTCAGCAGAAGAATCCAGATAATGGAAATAAAAGTCCGTTTTGGGACATTAAAGCTGAAAATATGATACAAAAAACAAAACAAAACAAAAAAAAGCTGGTTCTTTGAAAGGATAAACAAGATCGATGGACCCCTAGCTAGACTGATGAAGAAAAAGAAAAAAAAAAAAAAGCCCAGGAATGCAAAAGATCAAGTCACTATTGACCCCAAAGTAACACAAGAGATTATCAGAGATTATTATGTACATTTCCATGGAAATAAAAACAAGCTCTCGATAAAAACCAGCACCCCATCTTGATAAAAATCCACAAACACGTAGGCATAGATGAAACATACCTCTAAATAGTAAGAGCCATCTACGAGAAACCCACAGTCTACCTACTGCTAAACAGACAGAAATTGGAACTGTTTCCCCTGAAAATCAGAACAAGACACGGATGCCCACTCCCACCCCCTCCTGTTCAGCATAGTTTTGGAAGTCCTAACTAGAACGATCAGACAAGTCTAATGAAATGGGGGACTTTCTGACATCACACAAGCTCCTAGGTTCAAACAAGAAGAAATCAAGACCCTAAATAGACCAATAACAACTCAGGAAATTGACTATGACATAAGAAAACTACATTAAAAAAAAAAAGCCCTGGAACAGATGGATTTCCAGCAGAATTCTAGAAAACATACAAGGTAGAGCTGATACCAGTCCTATTGATAGTATTCCAGATGAGCCAGGCTCGGTGTCTCAGCCTGTAATCCCGCGCCTGGGGAGGCTGAGGTGAGTGGATTGCCTGAGCCCGCAGGTTCGAGGTTCAAGACCTGCCTGAGCAAATTGGTGAGACCTCATCTCTACAATAAATCAAAAAAATTAGCCTGGCGTGGTGGCACACGCCTGTAGTTCCAGCTACTTGGAAGGTTGAGAGGGAAGGATCACCTGAGCCCAGCAGGTCGAGGATGCGGTGGCCGGGAGCGGCCACTGCACTCCAGTCTGGGCGACAGAGTGAGACTCCAAACTTAAAAAAAAAAAAAATTCCAGGCAATCTAGAAAGATGGAAGTCTCCCCAAATCATTTTATGAAACTAACATTACATTGATACCCAAACTGGGTGAAGATCCAACAAAAAAGGAGAAATAAAGTCCAATATTTTGATGAACATAGATGCTAAAATGCTCAACAAAATTCTAGCAAACACAATACATCCAACAACACATCTCAAAAATCATCCACCATGACAAAGTAGACTTTATCCCCAGGATGCAGGGCTGTTTCAACATCCACAAGATCATAAACATAATCAAACATATCAACAAATGTAAAAACAAAAATCACATGATTATATAACTACACACAGAAAAAACTCTCAATAAAAACCAGCACCCCATCTTGATAAAAACCCACAAACATGTAGGCATAGATAAAACATACCTCTAAATTGTAAGAGCCATCTACAAGAAACCCACAGTCTACCTACTGTTAAACAGACAGAAATTGGAACTGTTTCCCCTGAAAATCAGAACAAGACACAGATGCTCACTCACACCCCTCCTGTTCAACATAGTTTTGGAAGTCCTAAATAGAACAATCAGACAAGAGAAGGAAATCAGAGGTATCCAAATAGGAAAAGATGAAGTTAAGGTATCCCTCTTTGCAGACAACATGATTCTATACCTCAAAAACCCAAGAGAATCCGTCAGGAACCTCCTTGCACTGATAAAGGACTTTGGCAAAGTCTCAGGGTAAAAAAGTAAATGTGCAAAAGACAGTCGCATTCCTATACAACAACAATAAACAAACAGAAACCCAAATGAAAAGCACAATCCCATTCACAATAGCCACAAAAGAAGGAAGTACTTTGGCATCTTCCTAACCAGAAAAGTGCAAGACCTTTACAATGAAAACTACAAAACACTGCTCAAAGAAATCAAAGTTGACTCAAACAAATGGAAAAATATTCCATGCTCATGGATTGGAAGAAACAACATTGTTAAGATGTACATCCTACTCAAGACAATCTACAGATTTAATGCAACACCCATTAAATTATCAGCAGCATTCTTCTCAGACCTGGAAATGACAATACAGGAATTCATATGGAAACATAAAAGACCAGGAATAGTCAAAACAATCCTCAGCAAAAAACAAACAAACAAAAAGCCAAAGCAGGAGTTATCACACGCCCAGACTTTAAACTTTATTATAAAACTACAATAATCAAAACAGTCTGGTATTTGTACAAGAACCGGCATATAGACCAATGGAATAGGACAGAGATTGCAGAAGCAAAACCTCAATTTCTCAACCAGCTTGTCTTTGACAAATCCTCTATCATCAACCACGGAGGAGAGGAGAACCTCTTCAGTAAATGGTGCTGGGAAAACAAGCTGACCACATGCAGAAGATTAAAACAAGACCTCTACCTATCACCATACACAAAAATCTACTCTAAATGGATCAAAGATCTAAATGTAAAACCTCCAACTATAAGAACCTTAGAAAATGCAGGAGATACCCTTATGAAAATTGGAATTGGCAACCAATTCCTGATCAAAGCCCCAAGTGCTCATGCTACAAGAGATAAGATAGACAAGTGGGACCTCATCAAACTGACAAGCTTCTGCAAAAATCAAAGAAACCATCAAAAGATTGGAGAGACATCCCACAGGGAAGAAATATTTGCAAACTGTATATCCGACAAAGGCCTCACATCTAGGATCTACAAGGAACTCAACATGCCAAAAAAAAGAAGTCTCATTACAAAATGGCCAAAGATATGAACAGACACTTCTCAATAGAAGACATATGAGCAGCCAACAGTTAAATGAAAAAATGCTCAGCCTCACTAGCCAACAAAGAAATGTAAATTCAAACCCCACTGAGATACCATCTAACTCCAGCCAGGATGGCCATCATCAATAACTCAAAAAATAACAGATGCTGGAGAGAATGTGGGGAAAAGGGAACAGTTCTACACTGTTGGGGGGGAGAGTCAACTAGTACAGCCTTTGTGAAAAACAGTGTGGTGTGATTTCTAAAAGATCTAAAAATCGAACTGGATGGAACCAACCGTGCTACCCATCAAAAGAAGACTGGATAAAAGTGGTGCATATACATGATGGAATATTATGCAGTCATACAAAAGGACAAAAATATTAACTTTGCAGTAACTAGGATGGACTGAGGGGCTATAATACTGAGTGGTTTTCACAGAAACAAAGAACTGAGTATCACATATTCTCACTCATAAGTGGACCTTGATGGGAAACTGCCAGGGAGGGGAGGCACAACTCAACGAGGGTATTTGCATAATGAACATTTGTATACCTAACCCTGAATAGTACCCCTCATCTTTAAAATAAAAATATATATATATATATTCTTATAAACATGATGAACAATTATAAACATAATAATAGCTCAGCTGTTTTGCATTAGGCTTTTAAAATTACTTTAAAAATCATTTTAGTTCAGTATAGGCATTTTAGGAAAAAAATACACAGCAGTATTTGCTTCCTGTGGAGTTTTAGTATGTTCAATTGTCTCCTACATTAAATGTTCATTTACTTATAGTATAAAAATTTCACTTGTTTTATGATACTGGAACTGTTATCTATGCAACCTCTATTGTCAAAGACAATGAAGAAATTTTCAGGATTCCCTAAACCTGATTTTGATTAGGAATTCTTTTAAGAACTAGAATTATTCAATAGCCTAAAAACAGCAATTGTTCCTTCATAGAAGGCTACATGCAAGAACTAGAAACTGTTGTATGGAAAAAATGCATTAAAATTACTCATTACTTGAAAATTATTGTCAATGGATTTAATTTATAGTTATAAAACACTCCACCCAACAAAAGCAGAATAAATACTCTTTTTATGTGAGTATAAATTAACATAGATCATATTATGGGTAAACCTGAATAATTTTAAAAGAAAACAAAGAGAAGAGTCTACAAATTTCCAGAATGGGGAGTCAATTATTACAATAAATCTGAATGGTAATTTACTCTCAATAGCATAGTTTCTATCCTGCAATCCTATACTCATGTAAAATATCAGTCAAGCATGAGGATAAACCAAAAATATTTTAGACACACATATATAAAAAAATACTTTATCTCCTTATGCTCTTTCTAAGAATGATAAAGAGAAACTGATATATCAAAGAAGAGAGTGATTGAGACACAAAATACATGAAACAAGAGAGAAGACACAAGAACTAAACAAAAATTCCACACTCAAGATTAAAGAAATTCATAAGATGATGAAGTAGTAAGTTTCTGGGGTGACAGTTATGTGACTTGACAGAACCAGGAAGTCAGATTGGAGCAAGAAAGTGGCGCGCTCCTCAGAAAAAATCACTAAGAATAGACAAAAATGGCAATTATGAGGTTTTCTTAATGTTTTGACTGAATATTTATTAATTCATTTGAAACCACTTCATGGTAAGTACATGGAAATCTGAGCAAACTAAGGAAAAAATCAACTGTTAATTCCAGGTAGAAGAAAAAAGTCATAAGAAGGATAATCCAGATCATTCGGTGTCTCAAATTTGATATGCATAATCAAAATAATATAAATATTGCATATTTATTAAAACATTAGAACACAACCGTGACAAAAAACTGGAAAGACATTCTGTGCATAGTGCATATGGATGTTTGTATATGTGTATGAGCATGTAGTGAGAAGAGTTTGTAAGTGAGCTCAGTTCTCATCTTCAATAGTAGAAATTCAATAAATAGCATCTTAGTACATATGGCTCAATAAGCATGCTATTGATTATACCAAATATTAGACTAAGTTAAAAACTAAAAGTAATGAATTCCAAGAAATAGTAATTGAGAATGGAAAGAGAGAGAACAAGGTTTATTTAGGATTATTTGACATTTTTTTTTTTGAGTTGGAGTCTCACTCAGTCACCCAGACTGGAGTGCAGTGGCCGCTCCTGGCCACAGCAGCCTCGACCTGCTGGGCTCAGGCGATCATTCCGCCTCAGCTATTTGACATTTTTAACTTGTACTTGTATTACTATGATAAAAATAAAGTTTAAAAATCAAAGTTTATTTAATGTATACATCACGAAATGATCCTTAAAATGAAGAAAAGTGAGAGGACTGATGAAATCAATAACAACGTGAAGAGAGTCTTTTGCTTAGATCTATGGTTTAAAATAATCTTGTAAGACATGTTTACATAAGCTTTTTCATTTATAAAAACCCTGTTTTTAATGGTTTTATAAATTCTCTATTTTCTTCAGCACTCTAGGAGAAATCTATTTTTGTAAGTTTAGTCTAGAATTTCCCTTTTAAATACATAATTAGGTTATAGGTAAATAAGAAAAATATTAGGGACAGCTAAGTAAAAATACTTTATACATAAGAATGAAATACCATGGGCAAGGTGGTGAGATAAAAGAGAGTGGTATTTCTGAATGAATTTTAAAGAACATAAAGGAATGATTAAAAAATAAAAACGAGAAGAATACAACCCCCTACACACACACACATACACACACACACACACACACAGGGTGGGGTAGAGAGAGAAGGGTAAAACAAGAGAAGGAGAGAGGGTGAAGGAAGGTCTACTCACTAGATTGTTATAAAATTCCATTTCACATTGTCATGCTTTAAATGATTTCAGGGAAGATTTAATTTTCCCTTTTTAATCATATGATTTGTTAGACTTGTACCTGAAATAGCCCTCAAGATGCCTTAGCTTCTCAGTTATTTTGTAGGTTTTCATTTTCAAATTTGGACCCAGAGTCAAAATTCATGCATCCCTAAAATTAAATTTAGCAGATAAATCCTGAATCAAGAGCACATTATTGCCATGATCATCTAACTGTTGACTGTAACAACAATACTTTTAAATTGTTAAGACGTATAATGTGAATGTTTTTAGGCTAATACAGCAAAAACAGAGGAAAATAGAGAAATACAAAAGTTATGATTTTGCAAACAATTGTAAGTTTTCATCAGAAAGAACTCTATAAAAAATCGAAATGTTTTATGTGAGCTTATAAAAATGAAGGATACTTAAAAGCACATAAATTTGTAAACTAGAAATTAAGACACCAATTTCTTAATGCATTTGAACCCTCTTTGGGTATGGAGAAAATAAACGTTTAAACTATTCAAATCCATTTTCTTGTTTCATTAAAAGATGCCAGATTCCTTAGGGACTTAGTTGATTCTATGAGACTTGCAGTCAAACATGATTTGGAGTTAATGTTATAGTTCAACCCAACAAAGATTTGGAAGTTCTGCTAGAGGTTTAATATAATCAAGGCATATGTCATATTTAAATCACAATCCACACACTGGTCTACAAAACTGTCCTTCTTTGTCTTTGAGTTATATCATCTTAGAACATGTGATCTCCAATATCACAACAGAGAAAGCAAGGGCCTTAGGATCTTGCAGCACATATATTTAAATACATCAGGAAATGTTTGAACTCACTTTTGCTCAAATCCATTGGCCTGATATGGTCATACAACCCCAACTTAGCTAAATGGTAGATGTGTCTATGAAGAAAAATAATGTGTCTATGAAGAGAGTAATATGGCTGACATACCCTGGATAGGGTACATGATGAGGGAACATAGAGGCTGTTATAAAAAGAGTGACTATTGATAGAGATAATAAAAGACACCATGGCTAAGCTTTGGTGTCTATCATTAAGGTTTTACATAACAAATGACATACCTAAAAGAGAGACTGAGAATTAGGTGAAGTAGGGAACCAACAAAATAATTTGTTCAAGAAGTTACCCAAGGCAGTGTTAAGTTAAGAAAAGAAGTTAAGAAAGGAAGAAGACTGATAAACAGTGGCAAATATTGCTTATATACCAAATAATACAATAACTGATATTTGGCCATTTAATTAACCAATATAATGCTTAGTGGTAATGTGTCAATAATAATATTGATGGGATAGTAGGGGGAATCTATGAAAGCAAGTTAAAAACATGCAGAGAAGCTCTGGATATGGTGCATATAGACAGCTCTTTAGGGGAGTTTTACTAATAAGCAATAGAGAAGAATGAGAAAATGACTAGAAAGGGAGAAAAAGCTGAAAGAGAGTTGTTTATGGAGATGACAAATTCTCTACAGGCATGTGAGAATGACAGAAAACATAAATGTCAGGGCATAGGAGAAAGAGTAGCAAGTTACTGATTATTAAGTTGGCAAGAGGAAGCATTTAGTTCACAAACAGGGATTTGACCTTAGCTAGGACGATGGGCATTTCATTCATAGTAACAGGGGTGAAGGTAGAGCATATTAGTACAACTGTTAGTGGGAAGTGCAGTGGGAGTTCATGGAAGTTCTCTTCTTATCATCTCATTTTTGAGGAAAGTAGCAAATCCTCCATCAAATAAATATAAGACTAAGGGGGTAAGTGGGTATTTGAGTAACAAAAGAGAGTATGAAATGTTTATCTAGGAGAGTAAGAGAATGAGTGGACTAGGACATATGGCATAATCCTTGGCCATCATTAATAGTCAGGCTCATGATATTAAATAAGACCAGTCAAAATGGATTTGTGTTTTTCCCCACCCATGTGAAGATAAATAGGTGTTAGTGAATAATAACAGGAAAAATGAGAAATTCTGGGGTTATAGATTTGTCAAAGAATAATCTTTTATGGCAGTTCAGTAAAGCCAATGAGAAGCAATCAAACGAGATACGAATATAAGAGGGGACTTTAAAAAGTTTAAGGGGAGTAGAATTAAAATAAAAAAGTAAAAATTATAAACTTTATTTCTCAACATAAGCTCTATCGAGTTCAAGACACTTTTATACATGACAGTACCAGCCATGTATTCCATCTCTAAAGAACTTCTGAAGTTCCTCGAAAAATTTAACCATGTCAATATAGTCTTGCTTGTATAACTAAATGAATACAAATGGGTGTCCTTTAAATATTTTTTTGAAGATTAGGAAACAAAAAGCAGTTGGAAGGAGCCAAAATCAGGACTTTAAGGTGGATGCTTAATGATTTCCCATTGAAATCTCACAAAATTGTCTTTCTTTGATGGAAGAAATAAACAAGAGCATTGTCAGAGTGAAGAAGGATTACCTGGTGAAGTTTCCCTTCTCCCTTCCCCTGCCTCACCTCCCCCTTTCCTTCTTTCTCCTCCTCTTTCTTCTTCTTCTTCTTCTTCTTCCTCTTCCTCTTCCTCTTCCTCTTCTTCCCTTCTTTCCTTCTTTCTCCTCCTCCTCCTCCTTCTCCTTCTTCTTCCTCTTCCTCCTCTTCTTCTTCTTCCTCTTCTTCTTCTTCTTCCTCCCCCTCCTCCTCTTCCTCCTCCTCTCCCTCTCCCGCTTCCTCTCCCTCTCCTTCTGCTTCTCCTTTAGATTCAAAGACTACATGTGCAGGTTTGTCATTCTTCTGCATTTAGTTGGTCAACTTTCCCAGCACCATTTGTTTTTGTCAGCTTTGTCAAAGATGAGATGGTTAAAACATGACGGTCTTATTTCTATGTTCTCAATTCTGTTCCATTGGTCTATATGTCTATTTTTGTACCAGTACCATGCTCGTGGATTG
>CAUYQG010149595.1:0-16188 GCA_963574415.1 Tarsius wallacei | reverse complement strand
CACTACTGCCAATTGCTTTCTTATAGCATTATAGTTGTTCAAGGTCCATTTATGGTGATTCCTTTCCTTTTTTTTTTTTTTGACAAGGTCTTGCTCTGTCACCCAGACTGGAGTGAAGAGTGGCACAATCATAGCTCACTGCAACCGCAAAAGCCGGGGCTCAAGCCATCCGTCTGCCTCAGCCTTCCCAGTAGCTGGTACTACAGGTGCCACAACACCCAACTAATTAAAAAAAATTGTAGAGATGGAGTCTTGGTATGTTCCCCAGGGTGATCTTGAGCTCCTGATCTCAAGTGATCCTCCGGCCTTACCCTCCCAAAGCACTTGCATCACAGGCATGAGCCCCTGCACCCAGCCTGAGTGGCCTCTCTTTTCTGATTCCAATCTCAGCATAGCTAAGAATAGAGAGCAGGAAAAGGGGAGCCCAGGACACTGATGAAGGTGAGAGGAAGTGAAAGAGGGAAGGCAGGAGAGCCAGGGGACCCCTAGAGCTTAATCCTGTGGGGAAACCCTGGGAAGCCTCTGAGGTTTACTCTCTCCCAGGTGAAGGACTGAGATATGCATACCCCAGCCACTGTCTGTCTTTGGCTGAGGCTGCTGTGGGCGGGGCTGTAGGTGGGGCTGCTGCATCTCAGCACTTCTAGCTTGCTGTCTGCCCCTGATAGGAGAGAAAGCTTCAGGCAGAGGCAAGAGGACTGCTGGCAGTTCAAACTGTGACTTGGTGCCTGGGATGGTCGACGTTGGTGGGTTATGAGTAGGAAACCGGCAGTGTTCACTGCAGGAGACTGAGAGGGACTCATCACTGTCCAGGCTTTTCCCAGCAGAGTCCTCCAACGAGACTGAGCTTTGTGAAAGCAACCGGAGAAGCTATGCAACTCTTCTCCTACTAATCTTATTTCTCTTGTGTTGATAAAGAGGGCTCACTCTTACTCATTTAAGTTTTTCTGAATGAATAGGCATTTTTTGTGTGGTCCATTTTGAGCGAATCATTCTCATTCAAAGGATCGTGGCTCTGACTGTGCCAACAGTTTTAAGATTTAATCCTAGGCTATTTCCTAAATAATCCTATAAGTTATATCAGCCCTTCCTTTACCCTGATTTGCATTAACATGTGTGTTGCAGAGGTGATGGTTACAATGGGGTCCTGGTTTTCAGGCTGACTTTCAGGGCCATTGCTCCTCCTCATGTCATGGCTTAGCCTGGAGTTACAGGTGAGGCACCAGGCTCATTGGAAAGCCCCAACTATTTCAGAAATAGACACAAAATGTGAGGCAGCCGAAATAAAAACTCATGAGACCAGGTTTTATGAGCAGAAGTGTTTCATTGGGGTTGACCGGGAAGGAAGTAGGGCTTTTCTCTGTTTTTCCCACCTCTAAGTCTCAGGTCAGTCTCACAGCTGTGACTGGCATGGGTGGCTGGCACGGGTCCACGGTGTCTCCTGGACCACACCTCAGTTTGACCGGGCAGGCTCACATATGCCAAGAAAGGTATATACATTGGAAACAGAAGTGAAATAACTGTAGAAGTAGTCAGAGGAGAGCTGCACTGCCCTGGTCCCTGTCCCCACCTGAGGGCTTCCAGAGACCTTACACAGAAAACAACCAACCAGTCAGGCACAGACAAGTGCAGGAGAAAGCCCACGGCAGGTTTTACAAAAAGATTAAGGGACGGAAGTGGTGCATTCCTACTACTGGCTGTTGTTTGCTAATTCTTTAGGGCAGTGGGTCTCAAAAGATGATTTTGAACCAACAGCATCTGGCTTCATGTGGGAGCTTACTTGAAATGCACATTCTTGGGTTCCACTTCGGATCAGTCAACCAGAAATTCTGGGGATGGAGTCCAGGAATGTGTGTGCTAATAAGCCCTCCAGGAAATTGATTCTGTGCTTGCTTAGGTTTGGGAATCCCTGCTTTCATGAGAAAAGACAAAGAACAAAATAAAATCATAGCTAGATATTGTCATTAGAGATACAAGAACTTAAATCAGCAAGTGATGTTCATCTACGGTATCACAACGGTTCTTCTAAATTAATTCCTGTTTCCAAAGATCTGAGATATGTTTCAGTAATACAAACCAGACATGTTTCAACATAGATGGGCCAAGTCAAGCACTCAGAAGCTTAGATGGGGGTTATTCCTGGGGAGTCAGCCACAGTCACCCATTATCACCCCACTGTGGCCTGGGTAACAGACATCCCATTTCAGAACTGGCACATACTGCTTTATTGTAATACTTTCCATGGGAAATCGGTCCCCCAAAAAGATATTTCTCAGTAACTGAGTAAAAATATCTTATGGCAAGCCAATAATTATCCTGAATGAGTATTACACATGGATAAGCAACATCTATTCCAGTGGAAACTTCCAGAAGCATGAAGACTATCAGCTTCCTAAAGATTGCTCTGCCATCTTGTTGCAGGTTAATCAACTATGGATGCTATTATGATTTGTGTGAAAAACTACAAAGGAGAAGTCCCCACCCTTTGGGATTGTGTAGCTATTAGAAGGCTTTTCAACTGCAATGTGAGGCAGTGAAACTACTCTACATGAGACTGTAATGACGGACACATGTCACTACACATCTATCCAGACCCATCAGATGTCCTACACCAAGAGTGATCCCTTGTAATTGCAGGTCATTAACTGACACAAATGTGTTACTCTGCTGGAGGATGCTGATGGCGGGGAAGGCTGTGCATGTTTGGACAGAAGGTATACGGGGAAACTTCTCAATTTTTGCTGTGAACCAAAAGCTGTTCTAAAAAAAAAATAGCGTTTTTAAAAATGCATTTTGCATAGGGATCCTACTAAAATGTGGATTCTGATTTCATAGGTCTGGGATGGGTCTCGCAGTTCTGTGTTGATATCCCATCCACAGATATTGCTTTGAGAATCAAGGATCTAATCACTCCTCCAGCTTGAATAAGATATGATGAAGTATGTGACTCTTAGCAGCTCGGAAGTAAAGAGGGTAAAAAACATAAGCCAGTTATGGTGGCACGCCTGTAGTTCCAGCTACCCAGGAGACCGAGGTGGGAGGATCGCTTGAGCCCAGGAGTTCGAGGTCAGTGAGCCATGATCTCATCACAGCACTTTAGTCTGGATGATATGGCAAGACCCCAGCTCTATTAAAAATTAAATAATATTTTTAGATATGTGGGGTTTGCTAAAGAAATGGAAAATATTTAACTTTATTGAGGCAGATTAAGAGAAGAAAAAAAGATAATCCTTCACTAAACCAAAGGTGCAAAGCTGAGTAAGAGATTGCCATAACTGAGGATTGGAAACGAGGCTGTTTTACCTTCTAGGAAGGCTCATCGCCATTTGCTGCCTACCTTGGGCTTGCTGTGTTCATTATTTATGACAAGACAATCTCAAGAAAAGTTCTTTGGATGAACTTTGTCCAAAAGAACGTTTTAAAAAATATCTTACTTATAAGACCAAATTCTTTGTTCATGCCTGTAATCCTAGCACTTTAGGAGGCCGACGTGGGAGGATCACTTGAGCCCAAGAGTTCAAGGATAGCCTGGGCAACATACTGAGAACCCCATCTCTACGAAGGAGACAGAGAGAGAGAGAGAGAGAGAGAGAGACAGAGAGACAGAGAGACAGAGAGACACACACACACACACAGAGAATTTTTATATTTTATCAAATTCTTATGCCAGAACTCTTTGTTAATATATTCTTTATGAAACTTTACCTCTATTTAAGAATCCCAAAAGTTTAATTTTTCCTTTTCATGATGTAATTGATTGAAATGGATGTTTAGCCTTTTTCACGTTCTTCTGCTTTCCTAAATAATTCACCAGCTGCACGCCTCCTTCCACCTCACCCTCTGCCCCCACACCTTCCCACATCCGCAGCATCTGATGCTATGGAACTTGGAATCGGGAGTTACTTGACCTCAGTTCTGGTCTCCTCTTTCTTTTTAATGGATCTTGGGACATTTTGCTGAACTTCACTAACCTTCCATTGGCGCATATGAAAAATGAGTATAATGATAGTACCTACTTCAAAAGGTCTTCACTTGGCACATAACAGGTACCCGGTAAGCACCGGTCGTTTAACATTACTGTTATTGTTAATCATTTCTATTAATGCACAAGAGAAGTCATAGCGACTCTGTAGTCATGGAGGAAACTGTTTTCAACTTTACTTGAACAACAATTTGATAACAGACTTTTGTCAAGGAGTAAACTTGGTAACAGATCACCACGATGCCTTCCCACTGGACTTCCACCCGTGGTACGAATTAAGTCTGTTTAACACAGCTATCTATCTTCTTTTCTCCTTTTTTCTATCCTGCCAGGCTGCTAACAGACTTACCAGGTTAGCTTAGGGACTGTGCACTAGAGCTCACTGAACACTTACCTATCAGTGCCCTGGGTGGATACTTAGAAATAAATGTAAACACATGTGTAAGACAGGGTTAAGTTTGTAAAACAGGTTGTATTATAAATGTTAACATTTGCAGCCAAGATTATAGCTCCCTTCACTCACGCTTGATTACAAGAACAGTTAAAGTGTTTATTTGTCTTATCTGTGGCTATTTCTCAAGGTTGTTTATAGCATATGGTGTAATCCCCAGTCAGAAAGATGAGGCTGCACCCATGCAGTTTGGCTTTCTCATCATGTCTGATAACCTTCAGAATGTGAGTGGCCAGTGGTACTTATTTTCCTTTGTGTTTGATATAACCCGATTTTTCCAATTATGTGAGCCAGGATTTTTTCACCCACCATATGTTGTGTGCTGGAGCTGGAATGAGATATAAAATCAATTGACTACATCTTAAAATACAAGATCAGTTTGAGGGCTCATGGTGCTTACTATCAAAATCGGGATTAACAACACTGAAGCCAACACAGAGCCATTCTTGCAAATTAGAAGTAGTCTTTTTCATTGGCTTCTGTTTATTTATAAAATATGATAATTTCACTACAGCTCAACTGAGATAAAATTTTCTTTTGCATTCGTAAGTAAGTATATTGCTAGACTGTGGGTGTAAAAATGGATCCAAAACATTTTGAAACACTGTTTGCCAGTGTTAATTAAGCAAAACATACACATACCCTACAACTCAGCAGTTCTATTCTTAGATATTTACCCATCAAAAATATGCACATTTCAACAAAAGGCATGCATACAAGAATTATTTCTGCATTATTTAAAATAGCCCCAAGTCAGGCACGGTAGCTCTTTCCTATAATCCCAGCTCTTTGGGATACCACGACAGGAAGATTGCTTGAACCCAGGAGTTCAAGACCAGCCTAGGCAAGATAGTGAGACTTCATTTCTACAAAAGATAAATAAATAAATAAGTAGCTGGCTTGGTGGTGCGTGCCTGTTGTCCCACCTACTTGGGAGGCTGAGGTGGAAGAATTGCAGGAACCCAGCAGGTTGAGGCTAGTGAACCATGATCGTGCCACTTCACTCCAACCTGGACAACAGAGTGAAACTTTGGCAACAACAGAAAAATAGCCCCAAGCTAGAAAATACCCAAAAAGTGATCAACAATAAAATGAATGATGACATTGTGGTACAGAAATGAAACTGAATACCACACAACCAAGAGTATGAATGAACTCCAACTCTAAATGACAAAACGGATAAAACTCACACTAGCTAAGCAAAAAGAATCTTGCACACAAGGATATGTGTTGCATAAATTGCAAAACTATTCCATGATACTAGTAGTCAGGATAATGGTTACTAGTAGGAGGGCTCTATCTTGAAGGTGACAAGGGCAAGAGTGCATTTAGGGGCCAATAATGTTTCTTGAGTATTCAATTTGTGAAAATCCATTGAACTGTCAAGGAGTGATCTGTGCATTTTTCTAAAAAAAAATTATATTTAAATTCACTGATGGTGCCTATCAGTATCATGGCCTCAGGGTTAAACTGGTTTTCTTTGTTGACTGCACTATTTGATTGACCTGGCCATGCAGCACTGCCCACCAGTCTTCATGAGGTCAACGCTGTGACCCTAACTTTTGACCATCTTCCATCCCAGTCTGGTCAGCCACCAGAAGCATCAAGTAACTATCCCCTGAAGCAATAGGTTTGAAGTCTTTTGGGGATTAGCAACATCTAGAGAAGTAAAACTTTTTGCAAGATGTATAAATGATTCAGTGGCTTGGCAATAAATAATTTTTTTGTCTACTCTGCAGCTCTCATCACCATTTTCCTATTGGTATTTTAGAGCAGTGATTGGATTTTTGCAACTGCCATATGTTGGTTGGACAAGTCAACAGAGCGTTGCAAGTGCATTGCTTTTACCACTTGCAATGCCCTGTTGACTTGCCCAACCAGCGTTTGACTGACAGCTGAATAGTTGAGCTCTGCCCAATGCTCAACTAATTTTTACTGTTGTTGCTGTTTTTCCTGCTGACCCTAATGCTCAACACCTTTTGAAACAGAAACATAAGTTTTTGTTCATCCTTTTAACAACGTCTTAAGCAAAACTGACTGATATGCACAGTTTTCATGTAAGCAATAGCAAAGGTCACACTCATCTGAATGCTCTCTCCTTGACATTTTGTTTTCTAAATGCCCTGCAGCATCCTACTTAGACACTATGGGCATCTTCATCTTGGCTGAATTGGCCAAGTCTTGCCCCAGCCTCTGTTGTACTGTTGGTCTTTGTCTTCTCCTTCTTCCTTGTCATTGTGTTTTCTTTCCCTGGGGAAGAATCTGTCTCTGCCCTTCATCATTACATCCACAGTGGCAGCTAAAATCCATGGATACAGTCTGATGCATCAATACAAAAGACAAAACGAGGGAATTTACACAAGGATTCTTGTGTGTGCGCATCGTCAACACTCATTGACCGCAGCAAGGCATTTTCACCTACCTTAATCACGCTCCAATAAAAGATGCTTTTTAGGGGTTGCAGGCCCATAATTTACCTATAAAGTATTGCTCTATCAATGAAATACATTTGTCTTCCATTATAACTTGTTTTATGAAAATATTTTTTCTACATAGTTCAGACAACACTTTCTAATGCCAGCTGCAGGACACTCCTACAGAAAAATCTGGAAATGGACATTAGGAGTATTATGATTATTATCATCTAGTCAACAAACATTTATGAAGTGCCTAGTATATACCAGGCACTGTTCCCTGTAAATACAGTGAGGAAAAGAAAAAAAAAACATTATCACCAGGCTCCAACACACAGCCCGCAGAGAGTGTGAGGCCCTCTTTCCAAAAAGGCCACATTTTGGACGAAATTTGTGAGTCAACAGGGAAACTTATGGATCATCAGTACAGTCAGCTGGCCTGGGCTGAACAGTTCTGGCAATTGGATTGGAGCCAGAAAGTATAATCAGATGACCTCACGTATCCTACCCTAAGTACTTGAAACAAAAGGGTTCTGCTCCCAAATACCAGGAGGGTTTCTGGAATGTATAACTCCAAAGTCAGAAGCATGCACTGCTCAGGAGTGGAGATAATTTAAGCAGCAGAATCACTTGGCTGGAGAAAAAAGTCAATTAATCTGTGGAGCCCTTCTTGGCTAGAATGAATGGGATAACGTGAGCATTCATTTCCTTGCTTCTTTTGTGTTTTAATCATTGCTTGCAGAAGTGCAGATGAATTAATGCAGTCTTCACAACAGAAGAACATTTTGCAAGTGTTAAAAAAAGTCATATGACTCTTAAGGCTGTACATCCAAAAAATGCTATTAGATGGGCATTGTATTAGACGCTGGAACTGTGACCAGCTCTCACTTATAAAAATATTTTAAGGGATTTGACTACATTTTTATACAATTAAATTTTAAGTGTCAGCTTTATTTAGACAATGTAAAAGATTGTACAGGGCAAATCTATGATAATGGTGCTGACATGGTTGGTAAAGAAAAAGATGTAAGGCTATAAATTTGGCTGAAAACCAGAAGCATTCCTGGGGCCCCACATGGCACATGTTTTGAATTTGTTACTATGAGACATGGCCTCTGCTGGGCCCAGAGCAATGACGGTCTTCGGAAAGACTCAAAATTGTGGATGACATTTTCTGGACTTGCCCCAAAATGGAACATTTTGATGAAACACTATCAATTTGGACTTTACGACTCTTCTTGGTCACATGGGATATGCTGGCTGAATGCTGATAAGGGAATCAGATTTAACTTAGACAAGACACAGGATGTATCAGAAGAGTTCAGTGAAATGTGAAGATGCTCAAATAAAGAGTGAATCATAGCCTTTGGAAGGGAATCAAATTAATTATTTGAATTTGCACGATCTACATTATTTGGTAGGAATTGTGGTTGCTATATATGCTAACAATAGCTTGCAAAAACAGATCCAAGTTTAGCTATTTTACTTTAAAAAGGACTAATTTTTTTTAACTTGGGATAAAATGTGGGCTTTCTTCAAAATTGAAAGTGCATGTGAACTGTGTAACACAGAAATCTTCCAGAAAAAAATAAAGAAACGAGAAAAAAGACACAAAAGCATTTGCAGTTATAAAGGGGAATATTCAAGCACAAATTATCCCCAAATAAATTTTCTTACAGAGTGTTTTATGGTCACTAGATTGTTGCTTGGAGAGTTAATTAACTTAAACGAGAGATGGTGTTTTGGGTTTTCTTTGTAATATGCTAGCACAGAAAAATCTGAAAGAACCTGAGAACAGTATATCTGTCCTTCGTTGATCTGGTTATTACTGCAAGTGAAGTGATCATCTTGATATGTGATAGCAATCTATACAAGAAACTTAAAATATTTTAATAATTCCTATGATAATGACATATAGATATGACAGAATCACAATATTTGAAGATGGCATGAAAGCTTCATCCTTCATTTCACATCAAAATGTCACATGAAGACTTGTATTAAAAATCCATTTGTGTGGCCTTAGCAGAGGAAATTCTCTCAAAATTAAAATTAATTTCAGGAGCCTGTTGAAGAACAATAATGACTGGAGAAAGCTTTCCAAGTTAGCCTTATTTTCTCTAAAACACAAATAATATAAAAAATTGACTCTAAAAAATAGAATTCATGATTTAGGTGAAATGAAGGCAAGGAAATTTCAAGAAAAATACCTTATGAATTTTGCATATCTTATTATTCATATGTTTTTATATTCTAAATATCAACTGTCAAAGCATCAATAAGTATGGTTTGATATTCTAAACATTACTGGCATGTGTACAATAATAATCAAATTCAGACATCTTTTGATATTTTGCTGGCTTTCCATCTCATAAAAACCATGGTTTACACATATTTTTCTGTTTTATCATTATGAAGATATATTTGTCAATGCAGGAGAATAGGATCTGTTTTGTTTAAGGGCTCGCTAGCCTGATTTACAGCTTTTAAATATTGCACCCATGGGATGTGGGTCTCTTACCCCGGCCCCACACATGTTAGGGGTGAGACTAGTGATCTTCCAAGTACAGGAAATTCAGTTCTTATAACTGGGGACATGAATTCTTCACATTAGAGACACAGAAACAGCACAGCACACATCCAGAAGAACCCACCAACCCAGGAGCTAACAAACCCATCTGAGAATCTTGTGAGCAATGGAAAAGTCTTAGTGAAGCCACATCAGTCTTAGAGACATCCTGCCTATCTGACGCCCAATTAGTTTCTGAATTTCAGGTTTTTGATGCCCTTGCACTGTCCCAGCTGCCCAGTCTCCCACGGGTGACATCCTCAGGCCACAGCCTCTCAGGGCTCCTATGTGTCCTCTCTCCTCCCTCTGCGGCCAAAATGTGCTTGTCTGTCCAATTCCCTCAAACCCTCAGAGTGTCTGGATGTGATGTTTGCTCCTTCATGGGTAAGACTGGTTTGCCCTCCAAATTTAGCTACTCAGATGCCCCTCCCCCACCCCATTCAATTGAGATATTGTTATTCTTTCAGGATCCTTAACACAGAGGAGTGATGAGCACGAGGCATTTCAGGTGTTCCAAGGCATGGTTTTTTAGAGTCCCTGGGTCTCCCTTGAGTCGCAGATTAGGACAGGGGCCATTAACCTGAGTCCCGTGACTTTTGGTACCTTTTGATTAGAAAGAAGAGATAAAATGAGCAAAAACCCTAAATCAGATCAAACCTTGCACGCCAGCCTTATACATCTGGTGCACATTTGGGGAGCATGAAGAGAAAGCAGAGGAGGAAAGAGGAGTGAGAGAGAAACTGGGCCCTCCCAAGTCGAGAGTCCAGTGGTTCAGCCTTGTCTGATCTTTGGTTACTCCTTTTGCCAGAAACCAACTGTCCTCTCGTCAAGCACTTTGCAGGCCCGTGGATTCAAAATTGGCATCATGCAAGGTTGAAGGCTGGTTCAATAGCTCCAAAACCCATGAAGTTGGACTGAGTTCTGAACTTCACAAAACACACATTCTTTCAGAAGGTTGTTTGACTTAATTGCCAGATATGCAGAGCTGAACCAGAGTTCCTGGTAATTGTTTTACATCAAAGATCATGTAAACTTTGTTATTTGGAACTCTGCAGCCCCAATTCATTACACGCATTCATATATCACTACTTATTCACCCCGTTCTGTAGATGAGAAGATTTCATTTTTTCTTTGTTATTCTGTTCTGGCTCTCGGCACACTCTTATTTTCAGAGGTCATTCCAAACATGAAGGGAGGCAGTTATGAAATCTTTACTGATCTTGCCATGTACTTCCAACCCACGAACATGGTTCTTATTACCAACCCAAAATCACTGGCGAGCACCATTGTCACTGGAATAAAAAAAACGTGGACTAAAAAGGATTTTTAAGAAAAGTAAAAATCCTTGTTAGCATGGCTGTAGCCAAAAACATTATGATTTCCCTTTGTTTCCGGATCAAACAGTCCAGATATCAGCATGAGAAAATTTTTTGAAATGCTTTGCCGTTGTATAATACCCTGCAGCCACACTTCCTGTTAATGACAATGAATTTAGAGTAAATTGCTCTAATGTGACCTCCATATAGTGTTGACTTGAGTTGGTTAGTTATCTGAGTCAGAAAATACTCCCGTATGTATATGAGCATTCATACATATAGACCGGGGTATGTCCCAGAATTTATGCATCGGTGAAGTCTGAGGCTTGTGAACCTAAGGTTGAAATGTACTTTCCTTTAATTGGGCTTTGACTTGGTGCAGGGAGCCAGTAGTCCTTAGGGAGTCCCAGGCCACACTGTCCAATAAGAAGGAAATGCATCGAAATTCTGCAAGCCCATTGGGGTGTGATAATTTGCATGCCAGTGTCATGAGGTGTTGGCCCCTGGACTGGCACACAAATATGAGACTGGGATTAGCTTTGAAATGGTCACCAGCCCACACAGAAGTTCCTTCTTCACACAAAAGCTGACAGAAACTCACTTTTTGGAAATCTGAAGTCTGCTCTTTAAGTATTATATCTTCCTGGGCAGCATTTTGCCTGAGGTCAGTTGAAGGGGAAGGAACGGAAAGGACTTTCCCAAGTCTACTGGCCAGAACCTCACTTGGAAATGAAACTGGAGACAGAGAGGTCAGTGGGGGAAAGAAAAGGAACCAGGAGGCTGGGAGGGATCTTTGTGAAGGGCGTACTTCAAGGGTTGGAGGATAAACTTGACCTTGGTTGGAAATCGTTGCCTGCAAGAGAAGGCTCTCACCTACGGTGTGAACTCTTGGGCTTGTGGTGACAGTGTCAATTGTGTTTTGACTTCGATGGCAAAAAGTGCCGATATCTTCACTGCAGCCCAGAGACTTGAAGAAGACCGTTCACTACATAGGCCTGGAATCTCTTCCCATCTGGGCTCATGCAAATCTTTCACTTAAATGCTGCCAAGTTCCTCCAAACACCAAGGCATCCAGATGCCTATGGCTGGACCACTCTTCAAGAGAAAAGAAAACTTATGACCAAAGCCCCCACCTGCCCTTTCTGGCCTTCCATTCCAGGATGCCAGCTCAACGCAAACCACAGTGTTGGAAGGTGTTCCATTTCACACAGCTCAGGGGCCTCTCCCTATGCCTCTCACCTTCCAAATGAGAGCAGTCCTTTCTCATTCCCACTCTTGGATCCAGAAATCTGCTCCCCATTCTCTGGGCAAATTGCCTGCTGAGGATATGTCTGCAAATGTGATGTTCTCTCTGATATTAAATGGGGAGATGGCGGTGACATCAACAAGCTCTTGTTGCCAGGAGACCTTTATGCTCTGTAGCCAACAAAATCATACTTGCAATTTCCCTCCTCATCAGCGAGTGGTTCAACTGAGCTATGGGAGGCTTGCAGCGTGATTGGGCAGGGCTTGGGAAAGTCGTCTCAACAAACAAAAGGCACGAGTTCAAATCTAGACTACGGCATGGCTCTGAAACAGGGGCAAGTAATAGATCCTACTTCAGAAGGTTGTATGGAATAAAATGAGTGTAAACAAATAAAAGGTTTAGGCCCTCATAGGCTCCCAATCAATAGTAACCATTATTGTTATTTTCTGTCTTTGCAACAGTCCAATGTGACCAAGGGATGTGAATATGGTTACCCAAGAGCAGGACTGGCAGTTACT
This sequence comes from Tarsius wallacei, assembly GCA_963574415.1. Classification (NCBI taxonomy): domain Eukaryota; kingdom Metazoa; phylum Chordata; class Mammalia; order Primates; family Tarsiidae; genus Tarsius; species Tarsius wallacei. The sequence goes on along the minus strand of CAUYQG010149595.1, from coordinate 3,695 downwards.
ATGACAACTGGGGGACTAGATTGGGGCCTGATGTCGAGCCTGCCTTCATTCAGTGGTGCATGTGGTTACAATTAGTAAAGACCCCTGTCATGTTACATGGTGTCAGAGTCCAACAGGGGAGATGACTTTGACTTTTAACCTCCAATTGAGACCTGTAGTGCCATCTTTCTGCCCACTTCCCATTTACTCTTCAGTGATCAACTAACTATATCAGAGGCAGGCTAAGAATGTACCCAGGGCTCCAGACAATCAGCAACACCCATTTACAAAACGGAGGAAGAGGAGGAGGGACTGGAAAAATTCAATTAATTTCTTTCTTTCTTTCTTTCCATTCTTTCTTTCTTTCTTTTTTGAGTCAAAATCTCATTCTGTTGCCCAGGCTGGAGTGCGAGTACAGTGACATGATGAAGGCTCAGCCTCAACCTCTTGGGCTTGGGCAATTCTCCCGCCTCAGTCTCTTGTGTAGCTGGGACTACAGACACATGCCACCATGACTGGCTAATTTTTTGATGTTTTGATAGAGACGAGGTCTTGTTATGTTGCCCAGACTGATCTTGAACTCCTGGCCTTGAGGAATTCTCCCACCTCAGCCTCCCAAAATGCTGGAATGACAGGTATGAGCCACCTTGCCCAGCCATGAAAGTTCAACTTCAATGAGCATATCCAGAAACTGTAACTAGAAGATATCGAGAGAAGTTATTTGGGGTTCCATGAGTGTGCACAGTGCATAGTGTTGTTTGGATCTGTGTATGCCTTGAGGGCGTTGGTGGCTTTAGGAACTAGGAAGATCCTATAACTGTTGCTTCTTTTTTTTTTTTTGAGTTGGAGTCTCACTTTGTCACCCAGACTGTAGTGCAGTGGCCGCTTCTGGCCACTGCAGCCTCGACCTGCTGGGCTCCGTGATCCTTCCACCTCAGCCTTCCAAGTAGCTGGAACTACAGGCGCGCGCTACCACACCCAGTTAATTTTTTATTTATGGTAGAGAATAGGTCTCGCCAAGTTGCCCAGGCGGGTCTTGAACCCGCGGGCTCAGGCAATCCACTCACCTCAGCCTCCCAAAGCACAGGATTACAGACTGAGCCACCGAGCCCAGCTACTGATGCTTCTGGCGGCTACACATGTCCCCTCACCCCTGCCCTCCAGGGTGCCTCATCTGTCATCCAGCCTTCCTCCAGGACCTGTATTCCTTTGCTTGAGGGCTTCTCAGCTGCTGAGTGGATGGGTAACCCAGCCCCTTGCCCCTCAGGTGGGACAATCCCAAAGTTCCCAGAACTCCTCAGAGGGGCTGAGCCCTGGCTGCTCACAGCTGGAAGCAGCTTCATGATGCACCACTGAGGGGGTTCCTTTCCTGGTTCCCTTCCTGACTCCCCAGCTGGAACTGTCTTCACAGTTCAGATAAACTGCTTGCACTCCATTCCTTGTCATGAGGTTGGCTTCTGGGGGATCCCGAACCATGACAAATGATGAGCCTACCCTGAGCTTGGTGAACACTCTGCTCCCTCTGCAGCCTTTGGAACCAGCACCTGGAATGGGTGCCCTCTGCCTGAGGAAGCCCACCCCACCCCACTCTGGGCTGATCTTGTACACCAGTGTCTACCAGGGTGTCCACATTCCCCGGGTCACTTCAGGTACCTCCATTATTTGCTTCTCATTTCTACTTCAGATGCAACAGTCTTTTTACTGTGTGCAGGAGGCTGGAATGAACCAGTGGTGTGCCTACATGTGAGGTATGCTAGAAAGAACACAAAGTGTGTGTATGCACAGGATCTGTGGCCATTAGTCCAGTGTCTCCTGTCACAGATGTGGCATCTCTCAGTGAGTCCACCAGTCTCCCCAAGGCACAGGTGATACCAGCCTTGAGCTAAGTCCCAGAGGGAAGTGTAAGCACATAATCAGGCATTTATCTTCTTTTTCTTTCCTTTTTTTTTTTTAGGAGTCAGTGTCTCACTCTGTCGCCCAGGCTAGAGTGCAGTGGCACGCTCACAGCCACCACAGCCTTGACCTGTTGGGCTCGGGTGATCCTTCCACCTCAGCCTTCCAAGTAGCTGGGACTGCAGGCATGCGCCACCATGCTCGGCTAATTTTTTGACTTATTATAGAGATGAGGTCTCGCTAAGTTGCCCAGGCTGGTCTTGAACCAACTTTCAGTGCAACGAAGCTTCCACAGTAAGGTACATACCAATGTTTCAGAAGAGTACAACTTGTGAATGGAAATTCCTAAAAACTTTATAGCAAAATGCATCCAAAATAGCAATGGATTCAACAGCAATTTCTTTTCCCCAAAAGAAAAAGGAGGTTCCTCAAAATTGTGTCCTCTCACTTTGGTTCCATAAAATACCCTAGATAATCCAATATATTTAGAGCCATTTGGGTGTTTTTAACTTTAAAAAAAAAAAAACAGCAACTGCATTTCACTCGGGCTGAGCACTTTGAGGATGTCACAAAAACCACAAACAAAGTGCTTCCCAGAGTGCTCCTAAAAGGAACCCCTGCAGGGAAAGAAGATAGTTCCCAAGTATTCTGGAGTCCAGACTGACACAACTCCTTCAGCTGTAACACTGACATTTACTTGAATCTAATGTCACTTAAGGATACCCAGAAATTTCACTACTTACTTCACTGTTTATGAGGATATAAAATAATGTTTTTAATTGCCTTTAAGGAAATTTACATCTCAAAACTCCATGAAACTTGCTGGAATCCGTTTCATCCCTAGAAACCTCAGGGGTCATACATAAGCTGTTCGTTTATGTGTTCTTTTCTCTCTCCCTCTCTCTTTTGACTGGCACAGAATTTTTTAATGATTTAAATGAGTTAATAGCAATTAAGAAATTAGGAGCTTTCATGTAAAAAGCTAGAATTCATTTAATTTTGTTTTATTTTTCTTTTGGTTTTTTTGTTTGTTTGTTTTTAGAAAATCCGAAGATTAACCTAGAGTTGAGTAAATGTTAACTCCTATAAATGAGTATTTGTTCTCCAGTTCACCACAGTCTCCACCATGCCCTATTACCACACACCTTCCTGATTCCTGAGAAATCTCTAGAAGCTGTTGGGTTTATGACCCCCAACTCACATCAGTCCTGGCATTCATTCAGCCGTCTAATTACAAAACACCCTGAATATACAGTGCACAGAAGCTAGAAACCCCTGCTTACCACTCTCCAGTTTTTATGAAAGACCGTCCTTTTAGCTTTTTATAAACTCTTACCCGGTTTACTACAGGTCATAAAATGCCTTGCCTCCCTCAAGCTCAGCCACTACCTAGTACTGAATACCAAATGAGCAATTCTATAAAACACCATTTGAACACAGCATCCAGCCCAATAACATTTTAGAGTTCCCCGATACCCTCCCCCGTCCCGTCCAAGAAATCAAGCAGGTGGTGAATTGCATAGTGAGACTCGGAGTGTGGTCTGCAGACCACCACCTGTTATGTTAACTGCCTGATACTGATTCACAAGAAAGTAAGCCACTGAGCAGAAGAGGTGTTTAGCCGGCTTGGTGGCTCAGCCTGTAATCCCGCGCCTTGGGAGGCTGAGGTGAGTGGATTGCCTGAGTCCACGGGTTCGAGACCCACCTGGGCAACTCGGCGAGACCTCATCTCTACCATAAATCAAAAATTAGCTGGGCGTGGTAGCGTGCGCCTGTAGTTCCAATTCCTTGGAAGGCTGAGGCGGAAGGATCGCCGGAGCCCA
>CAUYQG010149594.1:0-13653 GCA_963574415.1 Tarsius wallacei | reverse complement strand
GTCTGTAGTTCCAGCTACTTGAAAGGCTGAGGCGGAAGGATGGCCTGAGCCCAGCAGGTCGAGGCTATGGTGGCCATGAATGTGCCACTGCACTCCAGCCTGGGCAACAAGAGTGAGACTCCAATTCAAAAAAAAAAACGTTTAATTATGTGAACACAGAATAATACTGTACAAAAACTGAAGCTTGTGTTTCAAACTGTTTTGAAAGCTTTTTGTGTTTCCTCCATTTTATTCAGCTCAAGGTTTTACTAACAAATAAATAAGTAAAAAACTACATTTAGGTGGTTGATAATAACCACAAAAATATGTCTGTAAAAAGCTAGAAAATTAAGTCAGATAACACAGAGTTTAGGTATAAATGACAAGGAATGTTGATATGCTTTTCTTCTACGGTTCTTTTTTTTGAGTCCGAGTCTCACTCTGTGATCCTTCTTTTTTTTGTTTTGAGTTGGAGTCTCACTCAGTTGCCCAGACTGGAGTGCAGTGGCCGCTCCCGGCCACCGTAGCCTCGACATGCTGACCTGCTGGGCTCCAGAGATCCTTCCGCCTCAGCCTTCCAAGTAGCTGGAACTACAGGGGCGCACAACCACACCCAGCTAATTTTTTTGATTTATTGTAGAGATGAGGTTTCGCCAAGTTCCCAGGCGGGTCTCGAACCCGCGGGCTCAGGCAATTCACTCACCTCGGCCTCCCAAAGTGTGGGATTACAGGCTGAGCCACCGAGCCTGGCCTCTGTGATCCTTCTACCTCAGCCTTCCAAGTAGCTGGAACCACAGGTATGCGCTACCATGCCCAGCTAATTTTTTAAAATTTATTGTAAAAACGAGGTCTCACCAAGTTGTCCAGGCTGGTCTCGAGCCCTCGGACTCAGGCAATCCACTCACTTTAGCCTCCCAAAGTGCTGGGGATTACAGACAGCCACTGAGCCCTGCCCTCTATGGTTTTCTTTCTTTCTTTTTTTTTTTTTGAGTTGACATCTCAGTCTGCCGCCCAGACTGGAGTGTAGTGGTATGCTCCTGGCCACTGCAGCCTCGACTTGCTGGGTTCCAGCGATCCTTCCGCCTCAGCCTTCCAAGTAGCCGGAACTACAGGCGCATGCTACCACGCCCAGCTAATTTTTTTAAAAAATTTATTTTAGAGATGAGGTCTCACCAAGTGGCCCAGGCGGGTCTCGGATCCGCAGGCTCAGGTAATCCACTCACCTCAGCCTCCCAAAGCACGGGATTACAGGCTGAGCCACTGAGCCCGGCTCTGTGGTTCTCTTATTTTGAGAAGCACAAACCTAGTTTATTCTTTGCTCCTTTTTTTTTTTTGAGTTGGAGTTTCATTCTGTTGCCCACGCTGGAGTGCAGTGGCATGCCCATAGCCACCATAGCCTTGATCTGCTGGGCTCAGGTGATCCTTCTGCCTCAGCCTTCCAAGTAGCTGGAACTACAGGCATGCGCCACCACGCCTGATTAATTTTTTGATTTATTGTATAAATGAGGTCTTGCCAGGTTTTCCAAGCTGGTCGCAAACCCGTGAGCTCCGGCAATCCTCTCACCTCAGTCTCCCAAAGTGCTGGGACTATAGGTGTGAGGCACCGCTCCCAGCCTTGCTCCATTTTTTAAAGCAAGCACAAATATGTCCATGACTGTCTGTCTCAAGTATCAAATATTTTACACCTGATCCAAGGCAGATTCTGAGGAAAAGAACTCCACGGAAGACTCAGAAACCAAGTTTTAATTAAGTTGCCATGAAAACTTAAGAAAGGTGAGAGGACTGTCAATTGGTGAAAAATATGGAAAGCACTAGCAATTTGGTAAGCACCTCCAGCATGAATAGAACTAGCCAGGTGCGGTGGCTTATGCCTGTAATCCCAGCACTTTGGGAGGCCAAGGTGAGAGGACTGTCTGAGTTCAGGGGTTTGAGACCAGCCTGGACAACTTGGCAAGACCTTGTCTCTACAATAAATCAAAAAAAAAAAAAAATTAGCTAGATGTGGTGGCACATGCCTGTGATTCCAGCTACTTGAAAGGCAGAGGTGGAAAGATTGCCTAAGCCCAGTAGGTCAACGCTGCAGTTGCCATGAGCCTGCCACTGCACTTCAGCCTGGGTAACAGAGTGAGACTCCAACTCAAAAAGCAAAACAAACAAACAAAAACTTCTGAGAGCTGGAATTCATCTCAGAGTGGCTCATGTTTGGAAATCATAACATCCGTGCTGGATCACAGCCTACTAGTCTTGACCCCTGCACCTCATCTCTTCTGATAGATATAGACTCTACAGAGTCATCTCTGCAAATGCAGATCTGACTAGGTCACATATAAAATAAAATAATAATTATTATTATTATTTGAGTTGGAGTCTCACTCTGTTGCCCAGGCTGGAGTGCAGTGGCTGCTCCCGGCCACCGCAGCCTCGACCTGCTGGGCTCCGGCGATCCTTCCGCCTCAGCCTTCCAAGTAGCTGGAATTACAGGCGCGCGCTACCACACCCGGCTAATTTTTTAATTTATTGTAGAGATGAGGTCTCACCAAGTTGCCCAGGTGGGCTCAGGCAATCCACTCACCTCAGCCTCCCAAGGCGCGGGATTACAGGCTGAGCCACCGAGCCCGGCTTAAAATTATTTTTTTTTAGTTGAAGTCTCACTCTGCTTCCTAGTCAAGAGTGCAGTGGCATGCTCATGGCCACCGCAGCCTCAACTTGCCGGGCTCAGGTGATCCTTCTATCCCAGCCTTCCAAGTAGCTAGCATTACAGGCGCATGCCACTATGCCTAATTTTTTGATTTTTTTATAGAGAAAAGGCCTCGCCAGGTTGCCCAGGCTGATCTCAAACCCCTTGGCCTCAGGCAATCCTCTCTCCTCGGTCTCCCAAAATGCTGGGATTACAGGCATGAGCCATGCGCCCAGCATAAAATTCTTTTTAATTAGTTAATTGATTTATTTATTTTGAGTCAGAGTCTCACTGTAGAGTCCCAGGCTGGAGTGCAGTGGACCGCTGTCAGCTACTGCAGCCTCCACCTGCTGGGCTCAGGTGTTCCTTCCACCTCAGCTTTCCACGTAGCTGGAACTACAGGCACGCACTACCACACCCAGCTTATTTTTTGATTTATTGTAGAGATGAGAGCTCGTCAAGTTGCCCAGGCTGGTGTCGAACCTGTGGACTCAGGTAATCCTCTCACCATCCCAAAGTGCTGGTGTTATAGGCGTGAGCCACCACACCCAGCCTGCATTTTTTATTTTTGAGTTGGGGGCTTACTCTGTCATCCAGGCTGGAGTGCAGTGGCAAGGTCACGGCTCACCACAACTTTGAACTTCTGAGCTCAGGCCATCCTTCCTCCTCAACCTCCCAAATATAGAACTATAGGCTCATGCCACCATGCCCGGCTAATTATTGTAATTTTTTGTAGACCAGAGGTCTCTACAAATCTCAGGCTAGTCTCAAACTCCTGGGCTCAAGTGATCCTGCCGCCTCAGCCTCCCCAAGAATTGGGATTACAGGCGTGAGCCACCGTTCCCCGCCCAGATAAAACTATTTTTCCTGGCCCAAGTGTATCTTCTCATCTTCGAGGAGGGATATGGCAATGAGAGGCATTCTAATAATAGTAACTGCTACTTAACTCCTTGAAGCATTACAAGCCACTTAATTAGGTGGGTATCCCCTCAATTTACAGATAAGGAAACCAAGACCTGGACCGGTGGCAAAAGTTTGCCCAGGCTCAACGCCAGTGTGGGTGCCTTCAAAACAGCCGGAGTTTGCATCCACTCCAGTCCACGCTGCAAACGGCGATAGGGAGAGAACTACAACTCCCGTGGGGTTGTGCGGCAGCATCGCGAGAGTTACCTTAAACGTGGCGGCGGGAACGCGGCCTCTGTTGCTGGCTGGGCGGTTGCGAGGACCAGCTGCTGAGGCGATGGCGGATCCCTGCCCAGACAGCGAACCTACGCCGCGCACGCTGCTGCGGCGCGTGCTGGATACAGCGAACCCGCGCACCCCACGGCGACCCCGCCGTGCCGGGGCAGGGTATGTGAGGGCACTGCTGGAGTACACGAGCAGCTAGAGGGACTGGGGGAGTGGGTTCTGGGTGGGATTCAGCGCCGACCCTGTTTCAAGAAGGAGACAGTCTCAGAGAGGAGCAGGGCCCGGGGCTCTGAGTACTGGCTCCACTGCCCAGCCGGGCTCCGGCTAGCTGTTTGTGCTCCAGCCCCGGGCTTCCAGGCAGCCGGGCCTCTGGGCCACAGTGTCTGACTGAGTCCAAGTCTTTGGGGGTTGGCCTCTGGAGATGAGATAAGCGCTCAGAATCCCCACCATCGCGCACATTCAGTCTTAAGGTCTGTAGCTCCCAGCTAGGACTTGGGAATGGAGCTAGAGAGCACAGCCTGGGCAGAAAACTGGGGGGCAGTAACTGGAAGATGCTTTGCTAGGGAGCAGGGAATTTGGCCTGACTTGGTGCGAGTGTTGTGGCTTAAGGGCTGTGGTGAGCTCATGGTGCAAAGGATGCAGAAGTTGACATCTGCCAGACTGGGATAGTGCCGTTTGTTACAGAGAATGGGAAGCCATTTATTATAGGTTTTAGACCTATGGATGATGAGGTGGGAGCTGTGCCCTGGGAATGTTTATGTAACTCTGAAACCTGAGAGGGATTGGACTGAAGAAACTAGGGCTGGGGTAACTCGTATGGAGGGTGCTGTTAGACCCTGAGAAGTACCTAAAACATTTAAAAATACTTAGAGGGTGGCATGGTGGCTCACACCTTTTTTTTTTTTTTAATTTTGAATTGGAGTCTCACTCTGTCACCCAGACTGGAGTGTAGTGGCCGCTCCCAGCCACTGCAGCCTCCACCTGCTGGGCTCCGGCAATCCTTCTGCCTCAGCCTTCCAAGAAGCCGGAACTACAGGCGCGCGCTACGACACCTGGCTAATTTTTTTGATATATTGTAGAGATGAGGTCTCGCCAAGTTGCCCAGGTGGGTCTCAAACCCGTGGGCTCAGGCCAGGGGTTTGAGACCAGCCTGGGCAACTTGTGAGACCTTGTCTCTACAATAAATCAAAAAATCAGCTGGGTGTAGTGGTGCGTACTTGTAGTTCCAGCTACCTGGAAGGCTGAGGCGGAAGGATCACCTGAGCCCAGCAGGTAGAGGCTGCAATGGCTGTGAGTGTGCCACTGGGCTTTAGCCTGGGTGACAGAGTGAGACTCCTACTCAAAAAGAAAAAAAAAGATTCTGCTAAAGCCACTTCTGTGAAGTCTTTCTCAGCTCCTCTCGCTGGCTGATTCAATCATATTTCTTCTTTCTTCCCATACCCCAGGGGTCCTCTTCATCCACACCCCTCTTGACATAGATCTGGGAATGGAGGATATGGGAGGGGCAAGTTGTTTCTGAGTCCCTGGCCCTGAAGGAAAAGAGCTTCAGAGAAAGACCCCGATGAAGACTTGTCTTTGCATCTTATACCTACCTCTCCCTGCACACCCCCCTCCCTGACACATAATTCTCAGAGCAGCTGGTCTTTGGTCTTTATACAGTGCCCACAAAACCCTGCTTGAAACACCCTCCCCCAGGAGACTGAGAAGCCAAACAAAGACAACTACCAGACAATGGTCCTATGGAGCCAAGGTAAGTGCCCAGCCCACTATGGGGCCATGGCTGCCTTCAGGGGTCCTGAGGTTTATCTCTGCTCTGGAATCCACCTTGAGGAACTCTCAAGGCAAATGAACAGACCAGTTGCTTGTGCTTTTGCCCATAGTCTATTGGCAGATTGGCCCACGTTCAAACAAGTGGGCACCTGGAGAAACAGACACCTCGGACTTTGCTGAAGAACATTCTATTAACTGGTAAGTGAGCGCTGGCCTGCTGGTCAGAGTTAGGCACCAGTACAAAAACCAGTCCTGGGGTATCCCTTTCAGTGTATCCTGTTTTGTTAGCCCTACTCTCTCCTTGGTGTTTCTGTAGCCCCGGAATCTTCCATCCTCATGCCAGAGTCAGTGATGAGGCCAGCGCCGGCACCGCAGGTGGTCCAGTCCTCCAGACGGAAAAGCAGTCAGGGCAGGTGCATAGAGAACTCTCCCACTGGTAGCTCTGGCCAGGGAGCTTCTTGGGGGCTCCCAAACCAGAATTGGGCTTCCCTGGCCTGAGATAAGCTCTGTTCTTATAGCCTGGAGCTGCAACTTCCTGAGCTTGAGCCCCCTACAACCCTGGCTCCAGGTCTGCTGGCCCCTGGCAGGAAGAAGCAGAGGCTGAGATTGTCAGTGTTTCAGCAGGAAGTAGACCAGGGGCTGCTTGTTTTCCAAGGTGAGGCTCTGGACATCACCTGGAGATACTGAGGAGGGCTGAGAGAGGAGTCTCACAGGCCTGGATCTCTTACCATGGTTTCTTCTTTTTACTTCTCTTGCTGATAACTGACAGAGCCTCGTGGGAATGCTGATGCCTCTTCCCTCACCAGGTACTGTTTCTTCTTTTGGGGGTTGTACAGGAGAGGCTTGGAGAGGGAGGCACTAACTGGGATGAAATCTGGCCATGCTATTCCCTACCAGTTTTAGCCTCAGCATGTTGGCTGCATTCTAGATGGGAAAATCCTCTGGGAAAACTAGGTCTCAGGTAAATGACTTTCCTTTTTGCCTCCTCCCTCTCACCAGCTCCCTCAACTTGACCTTTGCTACACCTCTTCAGCCACAGTCAGTGCGGAGGCCTGGTCTGGCCCGCAAACCTCCCACCCGCCGAGCTGTGGATGTGGGTGTCTTTTTGCAGGATCTGCGAGATACAGACTTGCCTCCTCCAAGTAAGGTTGAAAGGTTCCCCCTCTGGCCTTTTTGGAAAGTTCTCTCACATGACAAGTATGAGATGCTGCTGTGTGAGGGTTGCTGCCCTCTTGGTGGGGTCAAGGACAGTGGGCAAGTCTGGTCAGTCAATCTATAAGGAGTTTCTGCTTTCTTTCTACAAGGTGCTCCTTGCCTTGGTAGGGTACAGTCTTAGCCCCTCTGTGTTTCCCAAGACCCCATATCCTTGAGCTATAGTAAGGAGGTATGTTTTGGTGGCTGAAACTTCTTGGGAAGTTGAAAGGGACCTGGTTTCAGAACAAGCTGGACAATTATTGCTGACCTGGGAATGTGACTGCAGAAGACAAATTTACCAGGATAAGAGGAGGGTTCTGGGCAGAAGGAGCATAATGAAAAGTAGAGAGTAGAGGCATGAGTGAGCAGCTGGGAAGGCGGGCAGCTGTGGAAGCCCAAGACTGCCAAGTTAAGGCACAGGAAGGTAACAAGAAATGCTGTGGAAGGGAGATAAGACTTAGAGTGCTAGATTGTCTTTGCTGTCTGAAGGTTGCTCAGGGCAGATCCATGGGGTCCAGGTCCTTGTAATTCTGGGAAGCAGAGGATTGTCCTGGAATACACTCAGTGCCATCTGGCCCTTGATCTCTAGGTGACAGCCTCAAAACCCCTGTTACTACTCTGCCGGCAGACATTGTATTAGAGGACACTCAGCCCTTCTCCCAGCCCTTGGTTGGCTGTTCCCCCAGTGTGCATCACTCCTTGCCCCGCCCCTCTCAAACTGAGGCTGAAGATGCTAGGAAGACTGCCTGCCGTCGGACATGGAGCAGTGGGCCTGGGCTGCAGAACAACAGTGAGTATGTGGAGCAGGTTCCCTGGAGTCAAGTTCAGCTTGGATGAGAGTTGGCAGTGGTGATTTTCCCTCCTCAAGCTCATATATGTGTCCTCAGATCCGATGGGATGTGGATCCCTCCTTCATCCAAGAACAGAGTCCTTGTTGGGCCAGAAGACCGCAAATCTGCGTCTTAGTGCTGCCTTTAGCTTTGTCTCTCCTTGGTGGAAAGGGCTGGGTTTACTAGTCTCTATCCTTGTCAGCCTTGGTCTACTTCTCCAGCCTATATTCTTTCCCCTTTATTCAGGCCCTGGGAAACCAGGCCAGTTTCTAACAGGAACGGCAGAGGAAATTGATGCCCTTGCTCTGGGCTTTCCAGCCACCAGCAGTAGTATCTCTGGAGAAGATGGAGTAGAGATCTTACAGGATGGAGTTGGTGAGGAGGCAGAGAACAGAATAGAAGACGACGACTTGAGTGTGAGTGATGTGAAGGAGGCAACAGGAGTACAAGAACATACTGGGGCAGAAGAGCCTGAGGGACACACAGAGGTGACAGAAGCAGAGATATCAGAAGCTGATCTCTCTGTTGAGGACGAGGAGCCAGAAGGATCTTCAGGGATTAAGGACACCTCTGGCAGGACAGGTCAGAGACCCAGTGCGAGGATTAGGGGGTCACTGGTGACAGCTATGTTCAGGCCCTAGCACACAGAAAGGGCTTGTCTGGGTCATGTTTCTGGGCACTGATGGTGTTAGAGGGCTGGGGAGATTCTGAGGAGCACCCACTTGGCTGGAGCCAGGTGGGGCCCCTGAGAAACAGGACAAGGAGACTGGACCTGCAGAACTGGGGGAGATGGTCAGGCCTGAGCTTTCTGTGACCCTACCCTTCCTTTGCAGCAAGTCCAGAGTTGACCTCCAGCATTCCTGAGTTTCTCCAGACCAAGCAACTTCATCAGTTTCTTGAGCCAGCCCTACTGCCTAGTGCTGCAGTGTAAGATCCTACCACCTTATGGGCCTCTTGGGAAGAGCAGGCACTGAGGTTGGCATTGGGTACCCCATGTACATAGGGTCATCTCCCTTCCCACAGGTATGCAGATGATTACCCAGGAAAGCAGCCTAAGCTGGGCTGGGGAGGGTTCACTGAGAGCACATCTGTCATCCTGATGCTTGCCTCCAGGGGATTAGAGGAACTTGGGTGAGGGGGAGGTGCCTAGGTCAGTATGTAGTCAGAGAAGGCTTCCTGGAGGAAGATTAGCAGAATCTGGACAGGCATCAATAGACCAAGGGGAGAGAACATCCATTCTGAGGCTTGGGGTCCTGGGTCTAAGCAGGGACCAGTGATGATGAGTGCAAGTACCAGATGATGAGACTAGATTAGGATGTTGGGCCGACTGTGGAAGAACAGGACCCCAGGGGAAGACCAGGCCTCTACATGGCACCCTGACCCCACTGCCCTTCAGTAGATAATTGGAGCTGCTGGTCCAGGCTGGCCAAAGAGCACATGGTTCCCAGTCTCAACAGAAGCCAGCAAGACTTGTCCTTGAGTAGGTATGTCTTCAGATAGTAGTTCAAACTACCTCTGTCCACTCCTGCCCCTAGCTTATCTTCAGAACCTCAGTTGGCCAAGCCCCCTAGGCCCCGAACTACTGGTCCCAGGCCCCGTCAAGATCCCTACAAGGCTGGACTGAGCCACTATGCGAAACTCTTTAGCTTCTATGCTAAGATGCCCATGGAAAAGAAGGCTCTTGAGATGGTAGAAAAATGGTGAGTCCTGGACACTCGGGGTTGGGAGAGGAGCCCCTCAGGTAGGTCATGACCTACTGTTCAGTCTGCTATATTTCAACATTCTTGGCAGCCTAGATAAGTATTTCCAGCATCTTTGCGATGACCTGGAGGTATTTGCTGCTCATGCTGGCCGCAAGACTGTGAAGCCAGAGGATCTGGAGCTGCTGATGCGACGGTGAGAGGGCGGGAGGAGGAGGTGCTGGGTGTGAGAGTGCTGGTGCTGATTGTGCCTGTCCCTTCTCTTCCTCTGCTGCAGGCAGGGCCTGGTCACCAACCAAGTCTCACTGCATGTGCTTGTGGAGCAGCACCTGCCCCTGGAGTACCGGCAACTGCTCATCCCCTGTGCATTCAGTGGCAACTCTGTCTTCCCTGCCCAATAGTGGCCAGGCTTCAGCACTTTACCTGTCCCCACCTGGGGCCCCTTGGCCCCACATACTCCTTTGGGTCTCCTCCCTGCCTCCCAGTATCAATAAAGTGTCACAAACAGAATATTCTGCCTTTTGATGCATGTCAGGATGCCAGCTAGGCCCAGACTGATCCCCCTTCCCTCAAGTATAGCCTGGAGAGTGGCATTGGCTCAAATAATTTTATACTAAAACTCAGGAGTAAGCAGTACTGGAGCACTTAGGCTGCTCGCAGTGATCCTAGCTTGCAGGCTCTGGCTCTCGAGGCCCCACGCGCCTGATGTCAATCACTTGAAGCCGTTCCAGTGCTGTCTGTAGGCCTACCACAATGCCTGCTTCCATCTCATCGCCCTCCTCTGGCAGTTCTGATACTGGGAGCTGGAAGGCCTGGCTCATGTAGGTGTTCACAGTCTGTTTGTCCAGGTTGGAATCGGTATTCATCAGGGCCCTACGCAACTTGGACAGGTTCACCTCATCATAGCTGTCCCACAAGAAAAGAGAGATTAGCTTAGACCCCTTCTTTCTGTGCCCCAGACTCCCAAGTGTCATCCTCCTTTCTGCTGTGCTTGAGCAGTGGTACTCAGCAGTATGCTCAATGTATAGGGAGACCCATGGGCTTGAGGTGCCACTTGTGGCCCTGCCTGTGGGACATGTCTATGGATGATTGGGCCTGTGGGTCCCATGGTCACTCACAGTGCCAGGCCTAGCTCCTTTTTTAGGTCGTGTAAGTAGTTGTCCTTCTCATTCATGTATTGCTCCCATAGCTTTTGCACAAAGGGCTCACTCTGGCCCTCCTCATCCTGGAATGGACCACAAGTCAGAGTAAGGGCACGTTGACCAGGGTCCAGCCAAGGCTAGGGTAGGGCCCAGGTGAGTTATTGGACCCATCCACTCACTTCCATAAACAATGAGCGGTAGTTGAGCAAGCCTGCATTGCTGCTCTTAGGATGCCAGCCTCCTGCCTCCATCAGTTCCTGAATTTGCTCTTCCTTCTTGAGAGGGAAGGTATTCCTGAGGACAGTGCTGTGGGGAGACATGAGGGCCAACAGAGGGTCTACTCAGGCCTGCCCACCCATCTTCCTAGTGTTCAAGAGGGCGGTGAGCGTTGAGGCTGTGGCCCTTCCTGCCAGGCTCCCCTTTTCCCTGAAGACCCAGAAGCAGCTGGGCAGGAGTTGGAGGTGGTCTAGACTGGCCTCTCACCTGAACTGCTCCATGGTTAGTAGCCCCTCATTCTGAGTGTCAACATTTGTCATATCCTTCAGCAGCTGGGCTATTGTCTCCTTCTGGTTGACATACACACTCTCACTCCTCTATAGGGAAGGAAGTATCCACTGATCTGCTGCTTTCTTGAGTAGGGGCAGGACTGAGCTACAGTGGAGACAAAGGCCCCTGTCTCCCTGAAGGGAACAGGTAGAGGCCAGACCCAAGCTCACCTTTCCCATCAAGACTGCATAGAACTGACTCATGACCTCATTGGAGCGGAAGAGCTTGATATTCTCAAAAATGGTATAAGCCCAGGCTATGGCATCACTGGGTCCAAAGCGACGCTCCAGGAAATTAAAGAAGAAATCTGGAAACTTTTCTTTCTGCAGGGTGGGAGGAATGCTTGCTCAGCGTGCCCTCTTCCTCCCAGGCACCTCAAGGGGACCCTCAGAGGACTCTATCTGAGAGCCACACTGGGCCATTATGTCTGGTGAGGTCTGACCTGCTCCTCTGCGAGACGTTCCTTCCAGGCATCCTTGAGAAGGTTTATCACCTCTTTCTTGGTTGGCTTCTTGTTCTTCACAAGGCCTTCATACTGAAGGAAAGGGGGGATGGCTTCCCCATAGCCCTAGAAAGGAGGGTGTCAGCACATCTCTGAGCCCATCTGTGGCTCCACCCCCAAGCAGAAAAGGTTCCCCAAAGGCTCAGGTCTCCTCAGCAGCAAAGTGTGGCTATTCTGACTCTTCCCCGAACTCCCTACCAGAGCAGGGAAGAAGTCTTTCTCCCGCAAAAGTCCCTCGCCAATCTCTTCCAGGAGCACATCCACCAACTGGTCGCTGTTCTTTCCCTCAGCCAGCATTTGCCAGCGCTCTGGGCCCCCAGCCACCACATCTGCAAGTGGGGAGAGGGAGCTGGAATCCAGACCATGCACTTCAGCAGGCTGTGCAGCCCCTGTGGTCATCATTACCTCTGCATTTGCTCCAGTCAGGCCGTGGTGTGGAGGTGCGCTGGATCTCTTGCAGTTCGGAAAAGAACTGATCCCGTTCCTTTAGTGTGCTCACGTGTAACTGAAGCAAGAGCTCATGCTCCTTGCGGACCTCTTCATAATCAGCTCTCAGGCTGTCCAGCTGTGGGCAAAGTGATTGGTCCTAGCTACCCACCCACATGACCCTGACCCACCCTGTCTGGTCCTGCCTGCCCACCAGCACCTGCTCCTGAAGATCCCTGTTGGTCTTCTCCTGCATTTCAAAGTCCCTCCTGGGTACCACATCTCCAAAGTTGGCCTTCATGGTGTTGAGTTCCATCTGTGTGCGGGTCAGGTCTTGCCGGGTCGTCTTCAGAGCCAGTGTTAACTTCACAGGGTCCTCCCCCCAGACGCCTGCCAGGAAGCCCACCAGCCCATGTCACCCTGGCTCTGGGGCCTGCAGACTAGGGCTGGGTTAGAGTATCCCTCAAAGGATGCTGTAGGTCCTTCTGCCCTTCCTACTTGGGGTGCCTTGGGTCTTGCCCACAATGCTACCAGCCTAGAGTTTCAAACTTAAGTAGAAAAGTCCAGGATTTGGGGTACCAGGCCTGACCAGCTCACAGGGAGTCTAGGTTGCCTCAGCTGCCAGCAATTTTCCTATACTTCTCAGTCCAGCCCAGAAGATCCAGTCTCAAGTGGGAACAGGGACATCTGCCATGGATGGTTATGGAATAAGAAGATGCTAGGAATTTTGAATGAATGACGGGTATAGGGGTGACAGCCAGACTCTTCTCCAGTACCTCAGGAGAGGAGAGAAACTCGACTCTGGCTTACCTGGGGACTGGGCTAATGACATGTCTTCCCGCTGGTACCGTAACTCATTCAGGTCTGCAATGAGGATCTTGCGGGCATCTCTTTCGGTGAGGTAGTGCAGGTACTCCTCAGCCAAGTTCTTCCTCAGTTTAGTCACCTGTTGGGAAGGCGGCTTTGTGGTCAGGGGCTGCCTCTGGACCCCTGTATGCAGCTAGTTGCCACAGGATGGGTTGGGTGGCCCCATCAGGGGCTGTGAACAGGAAAGGCGGAGGAAGAAGGAGATTGCCATTCCTGAGAATTTAGCAAGATGCCAATGCTTTCTCCTGTGGAGAAAATGCTGGAACCTAGGGCCACACTGAGCCAGTGTGGAGCCAAGCAGAAGGGTAGAGGGTGGAGGTAGCTCAGTGTGTCTTTCCCTGTAGAAGGGTGGAGGGGGTAGGGAGCCACCCCAGTGCCCAAGGCCTCAAGGTCACCCCTGTGGTGGGGTGGGGCAGGAATTCAGGGACTTGGTCACCAGACCACTTCCATTCACCTCACTCTGCAATGAGATCTTCTCTTCATTCTTTTTGTCGATGAGTTTTAACAAATTCATCTTCTCTTTCTTGAGCACAGAGATTTCATATTTCTCCTCAGCCCTCATGGCCAGGATCCTCTCATTGCAGTCCTCATTCACAGTGACAAGCTTGGCCTTCAGGGGTTCTAGAGCCCGAATCTTCTCCCTTTGGTGGGCTAAACAGTAACAGGTAGAGAGTTTCTTTGGGGCCATGAAGAACAAATAGTCAGGAGACACAGACTCTAAGGTCATCTGTGTATGCCTTGTTCAATCCATGGTCCCTGCTTCAAGCCTTCCCACACTTGCTTTTAACTCAGGAGCAGAAGCCGGGCGCGGGGGCTCACGCCTATAATCCCA
>CAUYQG010149592.1:0-31174 GCA_963574415.1 Tarsius wallacei | reverse complement strand
GCCCGGCTAATTTTTTGATTTATTGTAGAGATGAGGTCTCGCCAAGTTGCCCAGGCAGGTCTCGAACCCACGGGCTCAGGCAATTCACTCACCTCGGCCTCCCAAAGCGCGGGATTACAGGCTGAGCCACCGAGCCCGGCCCACCTCTTTTCTATATAAATTACCCAGCCTCGGGTATTCTGTCATTGCAACAGAAAACAGACGAAGACACATCCTTTCTCCAGAAACTGCTAAACACTACATTTCCAATGAAATATGGGCTCAAGGGGCAGGTGTGATCTAGAAACTGAGGTATCACAAGAGAAAAGGGTAAAACAGATTCCCAAGGTGAGGGGAGGGAGGGTTCAGACTGCAGTTCCGAAAGCAGCTGTCCAGGCAGGAGCAGGCCGGAAGGCTTTCAGAAGAAAAAGTTGATAAGATACATGGTATGTTGAGTTGCGCGATTAAAAAAGTGCAGATTTGGTGATACTGAGAGACACATGCAACGAGGGGGCGCTGGGGACACGGTGAAGATAAGTACACAAAAAAACTAAGCTAGAAAAAGACAGTTGCTAGCTGCCAGGAAAATAAAATGTAGTACAGTAAATAAAAGTAATTATTTACTTAATTAATAGACAATATTAATTAAGCACCAAATTTGAGCCAAGCATGGTTTAGGCCCTTGGGAAAGCAGACAGATTCCCTGCCTTAGCAAAGCTACATTCTTTTTTTTTTTAAATAGAGATGGGATCTCACTTTTTTGGCTAGGCTGGTCTTGAACTCCTGGACCCAAGTGATCCTCCCTCCTTGGCCTCCCAAAGTGCTGGGATTATAGGCGTGAACCACCATGTCCAACCACAAAGCTGAATTCTCTTTTTTTTTTTGAGTCGGAGTCTCACTCTGTCGCCCAGTCTGGAGTGCAGTGGCGTGCTCACAACCACCGCAGCCTCAACCTGCTGGGCTCTGGCGATCCTTCCACCTTCTAAGTAGCTGGAACTACAGGTATGTGCTGCCACGCCCGGCATATTTATTTATTTATTTAGATTTATTGTAGCGACGAGGTCTCACCAAGTTGCCCAGGCTGGTCTCGGACCCCTGAGTTCAGGCAATCCTCTTGCCCTGTCCTCCCAAAGTGCTGGGATTACAGGCTTGAGCCACTGCACCTGGCCTGCAAAGCTGAATTCTAATGAGAGGGGAAGATAGAGAACAAACAGTGCACAAAATAGATAATTACATATTATGTTAGAAGGTGATATAAAGTATGGAGAAAAACTATAATATACTACATGGTTCAGCTATCCATAATGTTCAGATGGGGCAGGGCACAGTGGTTCATGCCTGTAATCCCAGCACTTTGGGAGGCCAAGGGGGGAAGACGGCCTGAGCCCAGGAGTTCGAGTCCAGCCTGGGCAACATAGTGAGACATTATCTCTACAAACAAACAGACAAACAAAAAATCAAAAAATTAGCTGGGTGTGGTGGTGCATACCTGTGGTCCCAGCTACTCAGGGAGACTGAGATAGAAGAATCACCTGTACCCAGGAGGTCAAGGCTGTGGTGACCCATGATTGTGTCACTGCACCCCAGCCTGGGCGACAGAGTGAGACTCTGACTCTAATAATAATAATAATACTGTTTAGATGGCAATCGAATATAAGTGCTTATTATTATTATTATTATTTGAGTTGGAGTCTTACTGTGTTGCCCAGGCTGCAGTGCAGTGGCACGCTCCTGGCCACCACAGTCTTGACCTGCCGGGCTCAGGCCGTCCTTCCGCCTCAGCCTTCCAGGTAGCTGGACCTACAGGCACGTGCCACCATGCCCGGCTAATTTTTTGATTTATTGTAGCGATGAGGTCTCGCCAAGTTGCCTAGGCTGGTCTCGAACCCATGGGTTCAGACAATATTCTCACCTTGCTCTCCCAAAGTGCTGGGATTATAGGCGTGAGCAACCGTGCCCGGCCTATTTTTTAATTTATTGTAGAGAAGAAGTCTCACCAAGTTGCCCAGGCTGCTCTCAAGCCCCTGGGCTCAAGCAACCCTTCTGCCTTGGCCTCTGAAAGTGCTAGGATTACAGGGTTGAACCATTGCACCTGGCTTACGCTCTTTTCTTTTTTTTTTTTTGAGTTGGTGTCTCACTCTGTTCCCCAGACTGGAGTGCAATGGCATGCTCACAGCCACTGCAGCCCTGACCTGCTGGGCTGACACAATCCTTCTACCTCAACCTTCCAAGTACGTGCCACCACGCTCAGCTAATTTTTTGTTTATTGTGGACAGGAGGTCTCACCCTGTTGCCCAGGCTGGTCTCGAACCCCTGGACTCAAGCAATCCTCTAGCCTCCACCTCCCAAAGTGCTGGAATAATAGGCATGAGTCACCATACCGCCTTATCCTCTTTTCTAACACTAATTATTGATATTTAATTAGGTTCCCAGAAGAATTCGTTCTCTCTTGCCCAAATTTTTACTTAACCCCTAATGGTAAAAATTGCTTACTGCACAACCCCCTTCTCTCTCTCTCTCTCTCTCTCTTTTTTTTTTTTTTTTTTACAGTAGGACTGGCCTTTATTGGTTGCAGTGGGAAGTAGGAGAGAAGAAATTACAACTCCTGCTCCTGGGCGGTTGCAGGCCTGAAATCAAAGAAGACCTGAGCAACCTGGGGAGGAGCCACAACCACTTTCTCATTCATTCCTTTATTCCTCCAGTAGTCCCCCCCTCCAGTGCTGGGAGTAAAACTGGGAACCAGACAGACAGATCTCTGCCTTTAACTTCCATTCTATTGGAGAAGACAAAGAAATATTTAAGTCTCAACAACTTGACTGATGGTCCTGGTACTATTCTAGGATTTTTTTTGTGCATGTTTTCTGTCTGTGGCCTTCCATGGTGGTTTCTGTGCTGTGCTACAGTAATTAAGCACTGGGCTCCAAGTCAGAAGGCCTGAGTTCCATACTGGCTCTGCCACTTCAAGCTGGGTGACTAAGTTGCCCAACCTCTCTCTGTCTCACTTTCTTCATCTGTAAAGTGGAGATAATTATAATAGAGGTTTTGCAAGGATTAAGAATTTAGCAGGTAGCCGGGCGTGGCAGCGCACCCTATAGTTCCAGCTACTTGGAAGGCTGAGGCGGAAGGATCGCCGGAGCCCAGCAGGTCGAGGCTGCGGTGGCTGGGAGTGGCCACTGCACTCCAGTCTGGGCAAAAGAGTGAGACTCCAACTCAAAAAAAAAAAAAAAGAGAATCTCCCAGAAGGCATGAATGAGGGTCAGATGTCTATCTCTAAGCTGCTCCCTCTAGGCCCTCCCCTCTATGGATAGACTAATTTGGTCCTCAAGCTACCTAAAATGCTTAAAAAGGAAAGCTTAGATATGGACTTATATTTGGCGACATCAATATTTGGTGAGTTATAATGCTTATTCTAAAATAAGCTACTTGTACAGGTTGACATCCACTTGAGCACATAGTACATACCTAAACATGTGAGAAATTCACAACTAATTAGCATTTACTCTCTACTTGAAAAAAAAACTTAATTCATCAGAAAGTGGATATTTTGCCATTCTATCAAACTCACTTGGAAGAAAAACCAACATTTACATTTTCCTGGGTAACTGTAATTCTCAGTTTCCCAGGTGAAAAGGGAACATTGGTGTTCCAGGGTAATACCCTCCCCCAGCCAAATACACATAGGTGTTAAATTGACCATGTAGAAAGACCTTGAGAACCGACAGGATTCTAGGCTCTCTGCTCCACATGCCTTGGATAGTGTCGTTGAAATAAATACATTTTCTAAAAATTACCATGTAGCATGCATTGAGTTATCAATATTTTCAAGTCAATCACCTAGAATGTTAAAAGTCCCCATGTTTATGCTGCTTGGAAAGTTGCAAATGTGGGCACAAATCTCTCCTTTTAGTTTTTCCATATGTCACAGTTTCTTTTCCCACTGTCATGGCATAGAGGGTTGTGGGATTGCGAGTATGAGTGTGTGTTCTCTGCTTCTTCTTTGTACTTCAATTGAACACCACCTTAGATCATCCTTGACAAGAGAGTAAAGGTTATCATTAGCACGTTGGGTAATGGATGGGGTCCATTGTATTTTCTTGTTTAGGAAAATAAATCATCCTGAAAACTTTTATTGTGTTCTATGTAAAATGGAAGCACATCAGCACTTGTTATGTTTTCCTCTCCTGAGTTGGTTTGGCAGGGCGCCTTAGGCTGGAAAGAACAGCCAGGGGTTGCCAAGTAAGGGCTGGCTTGACTCTGTGCCCATTCCTCTAGGGGATGTAAACATCCTGCCCTGGAATACTTCACCAACCTGTAGCTAGAAAACTCCCATGGACCACGGGCAGCTGGGAGATCTGGAAACCATGAGTCACAGCACCAGCAAGGCCTTGCTGGGTAACGAGGAGGTCAAAGGTCGAAGATTCGTCTACCCCACCCCAGCCACCGGTATGAGGATAGCACTGAACTCAGTGGAGAGGTACATGGAAATCAAGCGCAGAGAAGTCTAAGATTTCCTGAGGACTGACCGACTGATACATGCTTGAGCCACAGCACTCACCAGTTTGGTAGTCTTGGGCAATTTGCTTGATCTCTTTAATTCTCAGTATATTCTCATCCAAATGGAGATAGACCAGCTAAGATACTGAAATCCTCTCATACCACAAGGGCAGGAGTAGCTGCCCTGAGTCCTGAAGGCACATACCCTCCTGCTGCCCTGGCTGAACCAGCCCCTCCCTTGGAACCACCCCATAATCCAGGGAGATTCAAGCACAAGAGAGCCTCTAAGCCTGACCCACAGCAAGGCTAGTTTGCTTTCATTAATTGGCACCCATGCCGTATCAGTTGCTGGATAGCTTTACAGGGCTGTTGTAGGCACAGATGTGGTTTCCACAAAGCCTGTCGCATGATAGGCCCCAAATAAATGATTATGATGGCTATGCCCATTATACAGATGGGGAAAGCTAGGCTAAACAAGGTTAAACCGCATGGTTAAAGATACATTATGAAACCACAATATGAGTCTAACTTGCAAGCTCATGTCTGTTGACCTTGATGGAGCAATGGAGAATGATAAGTGCCCATTTAAAGATGGCATAAAAAAGTTTCCTCCTGAAGAGGGTCATTGTGTCAAATAGGTTTCAGACGTCCACGCTCATCTTAAATGTTGCCCTTGAGGATTTGTTAAAAGGCGAGCATGGACCCAGTTTTTGAATGTTTTAATTGTGTCATCAGACATCACATGGAAATTGCTTTTCTTGAATCTGAGTGGAACAGACTGGTCTGAGCTCTGGCATTGAGTTTGATAGGCACAGCTAGTCCCTTGACCACATGTTGACACCCTGCTACTCTCGTGTTTGGGTACTCTGAATGAGCAGTGAGTCGTACCTCTGGGCTTCTCTGTGAACTGAAGGTGAGGGTGGAGGGAGAAAATGTGTGAAGGAATCCAATATCTAATTTCACTCTGCCAATAACATCATTTCTTTAAAAAAACTTTTAATAAGGGAGAATACTGCCAGGCTATACTAAAAACAATAAAGACTCACCAATTAGAAATGTAACTCTCAGCCGGGCTCGGTGGCTCAGCCTGTAATCCCGTGCCTTGGGAGGCTGAGGTGAGTGGATTGCCCAAGCCCGCGGGTTCGGGACCCGCCTGGGCAGGCGAAACCTCATCTCTACAATAAATCAAAAAATCAGCCGGGCATGGTAGCGCGCGCCGGTAGTTCCGGCTACTCGGAAGGCTGAGGCGGAAGGATCGCCGGAGCCCAGCAGGTCGAGGCTGCAGTGGTCGGAAGCGGCCACTGCACTCCAGTCTGGGTGATGGAGTGAGACTCCAACTCAAAAAAAAAAAAAAAAAAAGAAATGTAACTCTCCTGTTGTGGTCACAGCCTAGATCCTATACCCTTCTGTCTAAGACATGATCTTCCGATTCCATAACCCGCTTCTCTATCAGCTATTAGGACTTGAGTATGAAATGGTCACCTGGGGGCAAGAGGATGCTTGTATGAGAACAGAACACAAGGCAGTTATGTTTTGTTAAGGGAAATGGGAAGAGGCAGGAACACTACTGGGAAAAGGCCAGAGTACAGATTATTACAGAAGTAATGTAGGACTTTGCTGTTCAGCGCATGGTTCATAGATTGACAGCACTGGCATTGCCTGGGAGCCTGTCAGAAGTTAGGATCTGAAGCTCACCCTGTCCTATAGATCAGAATTCATATAGTCATATTTTTGAGTCAGGGTCTCACTTTGTCGCCCAGGCTGGAGTGCAGTGGCACCACCATGGCTCACTGCAGCCTCCAACTCCTTGGTTCAGGCAATCCTTCCACCTCAGTCTCCCAAGTAGCTGGGACTACAGGACCATACCACCACACCTGGCTAATTTTTGTATTTTTTGTGGAGACGGGGTCTTGCTGTGTTGCCTAGGCT
Source organism: Tarsius wallacei (assembly GCA_963574415.1). Taxonomy (NCBI): domain Eukaryota; kingdom Metazoa; phylum Chordata; class Mammalia; order Primates; family Tarsiidae; genus Tarsius; species Tarsius wallacei. The sequence goes on along the minus strand of CAUYQG010149592.1, from coordinate 24,772 downwards.
GGTCTTGAACTCCAGGATTCAAGCGATCTTCTCACCTCGGCCTCCCAAAGTGCTAGGATTATAGGTGTGAGCCACCGCACCCAGCCACACGGAATCCGGGTTTTAATCCGATGCCCAGACAATCTGCATGCATGCTGCTGTTGAAGAATCCCTGCTCCAGGGGACCCAGCCTCTGTTACACTCAGTAGGTAGGAGTTGGTGGGGGTGGTGTGAGGAGAAAATGAAGTTGTAAGATGGGAAGGTACCCAAGTGTTCGCCTAAGAGGTTATCCTGTCTCGATCGGCCGGAGGGGAAAAAAAATCTGTTCTGGGATGATGAGCAGGCTGCGGTTACAGTTGCACACAGCGTGGTGGCCATCTGTGTATAAAAAGTGAAGCTGAAAAAAAGAAAGCAAGCCAAGAAAAGAAACGCTGTGCAGGAGCGTGGAATTGCTACAGAGGCTAAGCGCGGCCAGGTGTTTAAGCGGGGAAGGCGGTCTTGAAGATCAAAGGCAAGTGGATTGTAAAAGAGAACGTCCTGCCCACCGAACCGGGCCTCTGAATGGAGAGAGGGCGGCGTCTGAATAGACCAGATGTTAGCAGCCGAGGGATCCCGAGAGCCTAGAATAACCTCGCTGAAATAGCTCCGTGGCATCAAAACCTCATTATCTGCCAGGCCCACCACTAAATACAAACATAGCTTCCATCAGCACTTGTGGAAGAAGTCCTTCCCGGCACCCAGCTGAGGCGGTAGGCATTTTCTGTCCCTGTGGTAAATGGGCAGTAATTAATTATAGGATAGACACGAGGCCCCCAAAGTAAGTTCCCTTTTGTGGATGACAAGGAGATGTCGTTTTTGGAAAGAGCTGTGTGAGCACTTCCCGTGAACCAGTCTGGGCCCTGACAGGTGCCTGACAGGTCTCCTGCAGGCCTGACATGGGGCAGGCAGGTTATTTTTGTGCAGAAGGATGGGGCTGTGACTCTGAAGCTCCACCCTCTCGTGCCCACACTCCAGTCCCCAACAATGTCTTCCCACCGGCAACCCAGAGGATTTGGGGGCAGGGGGACTGGCAGGGATGCGGGTGTTTCACCAACGTGTAAATTTTCCGCAAGTACAAGCTGGTCTCCTCTTAATTGCCCCCACAGAGATTCTCATAAATACATTTAAATGTAATAATTATTATTGTTATTTTACTTTGTTCTTCTAGATGGCACTTTCCTCCAAGCAGCTCAAAGAACTATTCTGAAATTATCCAATTAATCTTTGCAAAATTCCTGTGAAGAAGGTGGGTGGCAGCTTCTCTAAGTTTCTGAAGGAGAGGGAAGGAACAGAGCGAGGGTAGAAGGACTGTAGTAAAATGCGAGTGGCCCAGAAATGAAACTAGGAACACTTATTCTCCTAAAGGGCCCTCAATTTCCAAGTCTGTTATCATCTAAAGTGCAAAACCACTTAGGCCAGTTCCCTAAGTGCAAAGCACTAGTATTCAGACCTTGGTGTCATCTCTTGGGAAGACATATGACTTTGTACAAGTCATTTAGCCTTCCTGGGCCTCAGTTTCCCTACCTGTCAATACAGAAGCTACCTCAATGAGATGGGTTACAGGCAAGCCCCCCCCCCACTACTGGAATCCAATCCCCAGGAATCCAACCCCCAGTGAGCTTTTTTGCAGTTGTATGCATTGCAGCATAGATGGCACATTTTGGCATGACATGGAGCAAGAGTGTTCAAGAACAGGCTCAAGAGACAGACAGATCTTAGTTCCAGCACTTTCTTAAGTCCTCTGGCTTTGGGTAGGTCACTGAACCGCTCTGAGCTTCTGTTTTCTCATCTGTAAAATGGGGATGGTGGTGATTCAATAAGATAGTATATATAAAGGGTCTGGCATCGAATAAGTACTCAATGAGTAAATAGAGAGTAGTTAAAAAGAGAAGCCTGGGGTCAGACTGTCTGTATTTGCCTGGGTCATCACTTTGTAGCTAAGTCACCTTGGACAAGTCACTTCACCTCACTCGATAAGGAAGATTTCTGTAAGGATTAAGCAAGTGAATGCATGTAATTTATAACAGAACCTGGTACAACATTCATGCTTGATCAATGTTACCATTAGTCATATTATAATGATTGCTTAATTTTTTCTATTTTGTCTTGAGGAATCACAAACACTGGCCTCTACTCCCAAGGAAGTAGACAGCTCTGCATGTAAGGGCCAGGTGGAGGTAGAAACGGCTCTGTAGAGGGCCACTTTCCCCCAGGAAATAGAAAGAAGCATCTCTTAGCAGGAGGGCACTCCTTCTGGAATCAGTGAGACCCATGACTTGCTGCTCCCAGGCTAGTGATGCTGGTCAAGCCCCTTGACCTTCCTCTAGGCCAACTCATCTGCAGACCAGGGGTCACCGGCTCCCTGCCTTGATTCCTTAGAGAGACTGCATGGGCTAATGTACACAAATGCACTTTGTAAACTCTGAACTGCCTCATATATTGAAAGTGTTATAAATCCAGAAATATATACTTGTGCTCTAAAAGCACACAAAGATCTGAATTTTCACTGGAACAAGGGAAGACGCCACCATTTTTTCCACTTGTGCTTCTACTTTTTGTTTCTTTGAATCGCAACATAAAACGTTCAGAGCTCTGGTCTCAGGTAGGAGAAGAATGCAGGCACTTTAATTTCCGGTGGTGCCAGCACATGGGGCTTGTGCTTCACCACCAGCTGCTGCAAAACCAAACCAAACAAACAATAGATCCACCCACCCAAAGTCACTCACAGCGACTCTGGATTTCCCTTGACCGAGTTTCCTGTGAATACTTCAAAGCCTGGAGACTTTGCAGATGTCCTGGTGGTGATTTCCCTTTAGCAAACACGTGGGAAATACTCCAATAAGAGAGAAACCAGCTCCACAAAAGAAAGTTTGGAGCTGAAATAAAGGGAAGAAGGTTCGCGAGTCGAGCTGGATGAGTGCAGTAGCCCAATGGTCATTTCTCAGACGCTCTGCACACATCTGCAGCTGAGGTCCAATGCTTAGCTTACCTCCAGCGAGCACAGCCAAGAAGCACTGCCTGGGATCTAGCCTATGAAGAGTCAAAACTGAACTTGACTAGAAAGAATTATATTAACTGCTTCACGATTGCCAAAACCCTCCTTGCAAGCTGCCGCCCCCATCAGAAGATAGAACAGGGGCCCTCCTTCTCCTACTTGGGTGGGGCTGGGATTGGGGCACTGGGCAAAGGATGGGTCCTGTTGCTTGCTGGCTGCGTGATTTCCAAGTTTGTGTTTTTCTTGCATTTTTGATTCTTCTCCCAAAGCAAATTTCCCTAAACATGCAGTCAGGGAAATCTTTACCTTGAGCGTCTCTAAAGCTCTAACATAGAAAGTAAATATTTGCTTTCAGGAAAGTTCGTTTGTGGATTAAAATCTGCTTCTTTGAATCCAGAACCAGCTTGTCCTTTCAAAATAAGAATTATTACAAAACTACAACATTGTCTACAAGCCCACAGATAAGAAGTGTTAAGAGTCCACATGGTCAGCAAAATAATTGCTCATATGCTATAAGGCAGGTTCTTCAGCAATTTTCCAGGGGTGAGGATGGTGTCTGGGGAGGCATCTGCTCTGTGTCCAGCACTCTTGCCCTGGGTATCAATAGGATACTTTGCAAGGCCATGGCCTAACTTTGGAGTGATGACTCCAGCTACAGAACAGAGTGAATTTTCATCATCTACTAGGTCATCAAACCCTCAGGACCAACCAGTCCTTTCCTAGGTGATGCCCTGCCTCTCTGCCTATGGATCGTCCCTCTTTTTTTTTTTTTTGAGTTGGAGTCTCACTCTGTCGCCCAGATGAGTGCAGTGGCCACTCCCGGCCATCGCAGCCTCCACCCGCTGGGCTCCGGGCGATCCTTCCGCCTCAGCCTTCCGAGTAGCCGGAATTACAGGCGCACGCTACCATGCCCGGCTGATTTTTTGATTTATTGTAGAGATGAAGGCTTGCCAAGTTGCCGAGGTGGGTCTCGAACCCACGGGCTCAGGCAATCCACTCACCTCAGCCTCCCAAAGGCGCGGGATTACAGGCTGAGCAACCGAGCCTGGCTTGGATCTTCCCTCATTTTATGCAACGAGGATCGTTTCAACACTTGCTATGGGCTAGACATGGTGGCCACATGGCCTCTGCCCCCTCCGTGGGAGAGACAGACTGTATGCTGTACACTGTACTTGTAGAGGTACAGGGCTCTCAGCAACAACGTGGGAGGGGCTGCCCTGCTGAGGCGAGGAGGGTGTTTCTGAGAAGGCTGGGCAGGTAAGGAGACCGGGAGAGAGAGGGGAAGGAGAGTGCTACAGTAGGTACAGCAACACGGCACCCTGGGGAGACCACTCACCTTCAGGGAGGAGCAGGGCAAGTAATGGAGGGAATCCAGAACAGGCTGGAGACTAAGCTCCTGGTGGTCTAATCCAAGGGTCAGAACTTTGTGCACAGGGCAACTGGGAGCTAATTGCTAGCATTTACTGAGCCTGGTTACATTCAAAGCCTCCAATCACAAGATGAGGACAGTATCAGGATCACTTTCACTCCACAGTGGAAAACGGGCCTTTTGGGGTTTTGTCACCCAGTATCAATGCTTCCCTTTTTTTGGGGGGAATCATCTTCATGATTTCACCCAGGGAAAAGTAGGGATAGGTGACTTAAGCACCATTTCCATCTTCTAGCCACCGTGAGTGGCTCAGGAATAAGTCTGAGAATCAGTTAGAACCAATGGTATACAACCCTGGGACTTACAGAGAATGTTGAAAGACATAGAAAGGGGCTCATTCAGTCTCTTTTGGACTTTCAACTGGGAGGATGTGGGCCTAGAGCTGGTGAATGAAGACAACACACACACAAAAATTAAGAGATTAGGTCTCCTGGATCAAATTGTACCTGAAGCCTCTACTCCACAACTTTTCAGCTATGTCACACGTAATTTTCTTTTCCTCATGAGTCTTAGTTGCTTTTTCTGTCACTTGCAATGAAGGAGCCCAAATGCAACAGTGCTCATGGCAACCCTCTCCTACGTTACCCCTAATGTTATAAGCTACTGAAATTGATTTGGTGTTTTGCTACATTCTTACATTAAAAAACAATTATCCCAGTGAAAATGTCAAGCGCAGAATACACTGAGCTCCGAAAATAAAAGCAGAGTACAGAATATAGGAACGTGTTACTTAAACAATGGTAAAATTACAGTTGTGTAGGAAGAAGGGAGCTGGATGTGGACTGAGGGGACTAGGGTGTGGCTCCTGCATGGAGGCTCACTGTCTCTGTGACCTTGGGCAAGGGGCCTTTTCTCTCTAAGTCTCAGCCCCCTCAACTATAACATAAGGGGAGTGCCACCAGATGGGGCCCTGACCAGGGTCATGGCCTCTTTCTAGGCTGTTTTTTGGTTAATCAAATGTTGGCTGCTACAGACTTAGCCCTTCCCTACCCAAACATAAGTGGAGGTTTATCTTCCTTTTAAGAAAGTCCACACTTGATTACATCTGGTGAAAACTGAAGAGAAAGGATCACCCCCAGGCTCATGCCCCAGAAGTGGAATTCTGTAACTGACAAACTCAGAGGACCCAACTTGTAAGGATCTTGAAATTGCAATGGCAGCTGTAGGAGAGAGTGGCAGAGAGGAACTGAAGGGTTCCAGCCTGACTTGGGTCTTCTTGTTCTCAAGGGACAACACTCTACCACCTAGTCCACGGAGGGAGAGGATGTCCCCGGTGTGCTCTTAACCATCCCAGAACTGCTGGAGCAAACCCTGAGAAGCAGTTCCCAAAGCTCAGCTGGTCCTGGTTTTCTCTTGAGAGCTCCAGCCAGTGAGCTGGAAGGCAGCCCACAGTGATCCCGTGAAAACCACACTGGTTAGTTTATAAACGTTGACGCGACCACGCTGCACATGGGAGTGACTTTAAAATAATCTGATGGGCTGAGTGCTTTATGTACCTATTCTGCTAAAAATGAACCTGAGCCATTGCTATGACTTTTAAAAACAGACACTTTTCACCCATTTTGAACCTCTTGCAATGAAGAGAGTGTCTATAAGAATTGCAGATAGGAAGTCTGTTACAGTAACCGACTTTTCACAGGGTTTGCTTTAAAACTTGTATTATAGATAAATGTATTTTGTTCTCCAATAGTTAAATGTTTGAACTAATTAGGTGCTTTTTCTATAATATATGATTTTTAAAATGTGTTTAAAACAAAATATACAAATGGATACATGAAACTGCTGTTGAGGCTTGTTAGAATGAGGATATGTTACAATCAAAAGTCATCTCCCCAGCCTCTGGGAATGCCAGGGAACACTTTCACTTACTCTAAGCCCCAGGGACATTCTAGGTCTGCTTTGTCGGGGGCTCCCCTTGGGCAAAGAGACATGGAGTATTGAGCAGAACAAAAAAAGGGAAGACCAAAGTAATTAATTCCCATTTTTATACTCCTGGAATTTGACACACTCAGATTCTAGCAAAATGTCCAGTAGAAACTTTGTGCTCACCTCTTGTCCTGATGACTATAATTCTGCTACATAAACACAAGAGGCAGAAACCATCCTTGATGACAAGACACAACATTGACAAGAAGAATAAATTGATTGAAAACCACAAACCTTCACTGAATTTTCTTTGGAGCCAACAATTTCTGCCTTTCAATCTGAAGATAAGGACTATTTGTTGACCAAGGTGAGTGGTGACTTACTTAATTACCTGTGGGGGGCTTTCTAAACTCTAGAATGTCAGGGGGTCCTTATGAAGTTAATCTGTCCCTAAACCTCACCTCCAAGTGCAGAGTTAAGAAAATCCTAGCCAAGTGTGATGGCTTACACCTGTCATCTAACATTTTGGGAGGCAGAGGTGCGAGGATTGCTTGGGGACAGGAGTTCGAGACCAGCGGAACACCATCTCTATAAAAAAATTAGTTGGGCATGGTGGTGTGTGCCCGTAGTCCCAGTCACTTGGGAGGCTGAGTTGGGAGGATCACTTGAGCCCAGGAGTTGAGGCTGCAGTGAGCTATAATCACGACACTGTACTCCATCCTGAGTAACAGAGCCAGACCCTGTTTCTAAAATAAAGAAATTAAAAAAAGAGAAAGCCCTCCAGGTGTTGGAGACACCCACACAAATGAAACATAATGGCTTCATTTCCTTTCAAGTGTTTCCTAAATATCCAGAGGAGACGAGTGTTGCCAATAAGTCATCTCCGAAGTCCCACCCGAGATGAGACAGGTGCCTCTTCCCAAGGTTTTCGAGCTCCTTTGTCCTCCCTTCTTCTACTTGGCATTCCTGCCTTCCTCAGCCTCCTTCGCTGCAGCTCCCCAGCCCCAAGCCCCCCAACTTTCTTCGGAGTCTCTAGATACCCATGAGCACTGTTATTTCCTACAAGTACCGTTTAGAATTTGAAAAGTTTTTTTTCTGAGGGGGAGGGGAAGGGGAGCTAGCTATGGCTATTGTCTGATTTCGCTAAAATGAGCCTATACGACTTTTGTCCTTAAAAAAATGATTTTCCTAGCCGGGCTCGGTGGCTCAGCCTGTAATCCCGCACCTTGGGAGGCTGAGGTGAGTGGATTGCCTGAGCCTGCGGGTTCGAGACCCGCCTGGGCAACTTGGCGAGACCTCATCTCTACAATAAATCAAAAAATTAGCCGGGCGTGGCAGTGCGCGCCTGTAGTTCCGGCTACTTGGAAGGCTGAGGTGGAAGGAGCGCTGGAGCCCAGCAGGTCGAGGCTGCTGTGGCCGGGAGCGGCCACTGCACTCCAGTCTGGGCGACAGAGTGAGACTCCAACTCAAAAAAAAAAAAAAAAAGATTTTCTTGAAAATAAAAAGATTTCTGGACTCGACTTTGGAATGTGATTCTAAAGCAACTGGCCCACCCAAGAAACAGGCCCACCTTGACCAGTCCACTGCAGTACCATGAAGCACTAATACCAAACCTGTCTATGAGCAGCACTGAACAGGGTGCAAAGGGCCTTCACGTGTATGTTCTCATTTAATCTTTGCACTCCATTACGGGGGCCTTTGTTGTTCCTGTTATCCAGATGAGCAAACTGAGGCTCAGAAGAGCCGGACAGCTCACTCAAGGTCACAAAACTAGCAAGTTGGGGTATGAGGGGGAGGAAGCCAGTCTTGTCACTCTTACTAACTACAAAAGCAATGCCCCAAGAGTGAAGGATGGGTTTCTCAAGATGGGATCGCTGAGGAGCTTGTTAAAGCCTCACTCCTCCATTCACTCACAGCTGCGCCTCTGTGTGAAGGGCTATGTGGCGGGAAAACCTGGGGACTCTCAATTTAATGCCACACCTACAAATGGCCATGCACACTGTATGTGGAATGAGTCAAGGGCCACAGGGGAGGCTAAGAAAATTCACGTGCCCCCATATTGCAGGAGAGGAGGGCTCCTCCCCACTGGGGAGCTCAGAACAGGCTTCGTGGAGAAGGGGCCTTGGCTCATCCTCAAAGCACCCCTGAGAGGTGACCAGGGAGGGGTCCCAAGAGAGGGCTGCAGAGAGACAAGCAGCTCGGGGGGCTGCAGCTTGGAGCACACGTGTCAGAGGCAAGTGGGGGCCGGTGCTGGAGCCAGGGGTAGGGGTAACTCTCAGTGTGTTTTGCTCATTGCTGGAATCTAAAATACAGCTTTAAATTATTAAGAGTCCTGGAATGCCACAAACATTTTGAAAACGGCCTGTCAGGATCAGAAAGATGCTGGGAGGAAGGATCTTCAAACCAAGTGTCAGAAATGAGAGATGGGCCGCTGTGACCCAACCCCGCTCCCCACGCTTAACCCTCTGTGGCTGCATTCCCTGCTGGCCGGGTGGCGGGGCGGCTGCGTGGAAGCAAATCCTCCAAACTTATAAAATAGGATGCACAGTGGATACATCTGTGCATGCTGCCTACATATGAAAGGAAACACCCATCAGGGCCTTCTTTTGAAAACTGTGCCATCAAGGTATAAACCCTCCATCTTTTTGGACGCCTTTGTGGGAAGGGCACGAAGCACCCCCAGAACAGTCAGGGGACCATATTTTGTGCAACAGCAATTCTTCTAAATATAGAACATAGAGCAATCACAAGAAGGATGCAAGCGATGTCCTTGGATGCTCCACAGAACAGGCGGATGACAAAGCTGCTAAGAGGGTTTTGCATTGAAATCCTGCGCTCCCCGATTTAGCAGAAGGCTTATTTCGCTCTCACATGAGTGGGTTGCCGGAGCAGACCCAAGTGGTTGCATTTGGAAGCCCATGACTTCACCTTGTCCTGGGCCTGCCTTCAGAGGTACAGAAATTCCCTGGACTCAGGGAATTTCATTTTTAACCTGGTAGAAGTAAATTGACTTATCCAAACGCGGGCTATCTCTAACCTTTACTAGAGATCACAGGCCGATTTCTTTTCTTTTTTTAGCCTCGTCTTCACAGCAGAAACATAAAAGGAGAGATCTATAAACATTTCAGATTCATAATATACTACTTCCTCTGGGTTCTTCTAAGCGGAAACTTTGCTCTTGAGAAAAGGTGAGCATCTACTAAAAAGTAATTTTCTCTGTCAGGAGGGCTCTCCGTGCACTTGGTTGCAGCTGAAATGTTTTAATAAGGCCTTTCTCCTTTACAAGCTGGGCTTGCTTTTAGCTCCATCCCCAGACTGAGCAGGGAGGAAGATGGCTCTCAGATATCCTTTTGTTACCCTAATCAGAGCCAGAAGGGCTGTATTGACTTTCGGGCCTTGGGGAGTTGTAGTTCTTTTGTATCCATCTCATCCAAGAAATCAAGTTTGATTAATTTGTCATCAAGGAAAATGTGTGATCCGCTCAGAGCCAGGTCTTTGAAGTGGAAGGATGAACTTGGGCTGCAAAGTCCAGGTCAGCAGGCGAAACAGCAGTGGTGCCGAATCGAACAAGTTCTTCTCCGCGGAGCTGCCTGTTCTCATTTAAAAGCACTTTTTTTTCTTTCTTTTTTTAACCTTCTCCACACAAGTCTTCTGAGTTGGACTACTCCCCATCTAGGGCCCCCCTTTGTTTACTTTAATTTTAAAAATAGAGTTATCAGGGCTACAAAGCCTATAAGACCCAGAAAACATTTAGCCACACCACAAGGCACAGGGGTGGGAGGATCTGACCTCTCGCTCATCTTAAAAGACCACTGCGAGTGGGAGAGCCAAGGGGGCTGAACTCGGTGTCAGCACGTGCTTCTGGAATGAATAATCGGAAGGGGTCTCCAGCTGGGTCATGGGACAGATGCTCATTTATGATGCCCTGGTCTTGTTAACCTGCACTTAGTGGAGTTCCCAAACTGCTGAAAATGCATAAGGTAGTGGCCCCAAGATATTATTTAATCTTAGACCTAGTATCATATTTCTTGTTCAGATGCTATCTGTGCTTTATAAGGAGTTACAGGGCTTTTAAAAATTACAGAGTAAGCAATCTTTATGCATTCAATGGTGTGAGAATCCCCATATTTAACATGCTGGTGCACAGGACTTTTTATGATTGTTACCCCTCAGGTACAGACATCAAGACACGGTGAATAATTGAGCAAAAGTCAAGGGCTCATTTGGCTTTCAAAGATGTTTTTTAAGAGCGCCAACAAATTATAAATAGCCTCTGTGGTTACTGAATTCAGTATCTAAACTATTATTAGAGAATTTGAAAACAATAATGAGATTAGTGAAAACACTCAGCTTTAGAAATCTAAGGCTATTTAGACTTTAAAAAAAAACCAACCCTGCTTATGACAACATTCAAACATTCCTTCACTCAAACATGCATTGTATTCATATGATATGCCAGGCTTGTGCAACTCAAAGATGCTTAAGATATACTTCCTGCCGGGCTCGGTGGTTCAGCCTGTAATTCCGTGCCTTGGGAGGCTGAGGTGAGTGGATTGTCTGAGCCCGTGGGTTCGAGACCCGCCTGGGCAACTTGGCGAGACCTCATTTCTACAATAAATAAAAAAATTAGCCGGGTGTGGTAGCGCGTGCCTGTAGTTCCAGCTACTTGGAAGGCTGAGGCGGAAGGATCGCCGAAGCCCAGCAGGTCGAGGCTGCGGTGACTGGGAGCGGCCACTACACTCCAGTCTGGGTGACAGAGTGAGACTCCAACTCAAAAAAAAAAAAAAAAAAAAAAAAAAAGATATATTTCCTGCCTTTTTTAGGGGCTAGTGGCTCTGTTTTAATGACACTTATCAAGCCACTAAGCTGTATGTTCCATGAAGTAGGATGACTCATTTTTGTACCCCAGTGCATAGTCGTCCAATAAATAACTTGTTGAATGAATGAGTCAACATTTCATGTGGTCTGTATCTTAGCTATACTAATGCCTAATAAAATGAGATTCACGTAACACAGGGAACTCTTAAGAGCTTCCCACAATTGTCTCCCAAATGACAAGTTCGAGTGTCTGTAATGCACAGTGGACTATGTGAGACTTATGCTTCAATAAGTTATTTGTTCAGCCTGGAAAACATGTCCATCAGCTGAGACTTCCTTCTTCTATTCCTGAGTAATGATGGCAAGAATGCTCTTCGAAAATAATTAATTGGAAAGTTCATTCAGACTTTAAGTAGGTTCATGGCAAATCGACTCAGAAGTGAGGTATCAGAATTCAAGAAAATGGGGCAGATATGTTTTTCCCGATATGGTGTGATGAGATAGAAAGATCGTAAGCAAGCAATTAGGCGACTAGTGGGTTTGGCCAGAGTGTTGCCACCAAAAGCTTTCAGGACCTCAAACAAGTTTGAGCTGGACCAACACCCGAAGAGTAAAGTGAGAAAGCTTTTCTGGATCAGTTCATTCTCTTCACTGTATGGGTGAGTGGATAGAGCCAAACGATGGAAGTGCCATTTACTAACTCTGCAATATGTGCAAAGAACAGAGCTGGGTGCTTCTGATGTTATTTGCTTTGAAGCAGCTCAACCCTTCCCTCCTAAAGAGGAGGAAACTAGGGCTCAGAGAAGTTGAGTAACCCAGCTCAAGGCACAAGCTAATAGGATTTCAACCCAATAAAGCAAATTCCAAACTAAGCTCTTGGCATTACACCAGTTTGCTTTCTTTCTGATTGTTCACATTTGAGGCTAAGTTGGGCATCCCAGATAAGTTCAATTCAGAGAGAGAATCCCATCCCACATTCTCCCTATACCCTTAAATAGCAAAACCACCAAAATTTTTTTTGTTCTGTTTTTAATCAGGACACCTAGCACTCTGGTCAAGAAACCAAATTCCATCATCTCTCTTCTTCTCCTTTCCAATATCTGGAAGAAGCATTTGCAAACACAAATAGTTAAAGGTCACCAGTAAGAAGCAGAAGAGGGATTTTGCATGATCCATCTGTGCTGGGATAATCCGGAATTGGCCGTGAATATGTTTAAGGGCCTACACACTATACCAGTAATTCTTTTTCACCTGCCATCCACACCAGTCAAATGTGTTATTCTTGTACATTCTTTGGAGAAGAGTGTTAGGCATGTGTGTCTGCAGATTGGGCACTCAATAAGTGAGACAGAAAAGCAAGCTTCAAATATAAACTTTTTAATTCCCAGTTAAAACCTTGAGAAAATAAGCAAGTGGATGGTGTGTCTTAGCTGTAAACTGGTTTCAGGACAAATCTGCTCACGGGGAGCTGATGCACAGAGGCAGGTTAGAAAATATGTATTTTTTCTACATAAAGTATAGAATGAAGATCATTGATTTTAACAGCCAGGAGGTTTGGGAATGTGGCTGCAACTTTGCCACCAACTGTTTGTGTGACCTTAAGCAAATTCTTTATACTTTCTGGGTCATTTCTTCATCTGTAAAATGAAAAGTTTGAACTAGGCCAGCAATTTTCCCACCTTTTTCTTAAAGCTGTAAATCCTTTTCTTTATAAACGAACTCCTGTAAGGAATCTCAAAATTCTTGTATATTGGAATCTTCAACTTCTATCAAGGCAACCGAGCAGAACAGACTGGAGTCACAGGATCTTTGATGCATCTTGCCTCTGCAACCGACTCACTGTGTGACCTTGGGCAAGTTATTTCACCTCTCTGAACCTCAGTTTCCACATATAGAAAAGGGGGACAGCAATGATAGCATCTGCTCACAGGGTATTGAGGAGACGTAAACTAAGCTATATGCTTGGATGGCATGGAACTCCATACATGTTAGCTGTTATTATTGATATTATAGCTATAAACAGAGCCTCGCACTACAGCAAGAACATGTCAAATTCTGCCAATCACTAACTTATGGGGATATCAAGTGCTACAACGTATCATTTTGCACTTATTTAAATGACTTATAAATAACTTTTGTGAACCAATGTTCATAAGTAGAGGAGCTTCTAGATGTAGAATGGCTATTACTTGTGATAAAACCAGAAAAAATTGCAAGGAAGTGTCTGCTGGAGGTCAGGATAAGGGTCATTTTCGTGGGGAGGGAGGAGACAAGAGGAACCTCTGGGGTGACTGGTAAAGTTCTATGTCTCAACCTGCTGTCATAAGGGTGTTCTCCTTAACAATTCACTAAGTTGCACATTTGTGTGGTTTTCTCTACCTTTCTTTTATTTTACAATAAAAATGTCTCAAAAATTGATGTTTCATAAAACAAAATCAATTAGTCCATAAATTTTGGCTTCCAAAATTTTAAATTTTTGCCATGCAATGCATGTCAGTGCGGGTGTGTTATTGTTTTATTATACTCTTAAAAATACTTTAAATATATATTGTATAGTAAGAACTTGGTTTCAGTATCTGAAAGTATATTTCTGTAGAACCAGCTTCCTGGGGAATACTCTTTGAAAGCCGATGGATATCTATTAAAATTTTATTTGATTCCATGATGTTTGTTTTTTAAAAAGATATATCCTGAAAACCAAAGTTTTGTCCTTTATAACTTGACTATCTTCATGAAACACCAATTATCTTTTCCTTAAAAAGGGAACACTGTTTAAGTGTTTAACCTTCATTTCCATTGTTCTTCCCCAGTAAGAGTGAATCACAAAACTCAAATGTTTCCTAAGACCTGAAACCTTCCTCTAGGTCCCTACTTTATAGAATCCTATATGTGCAAAAACAAATGATTTAAGTTTCCGGAGTTAAAGAGGAAATTGGGGAGTAAGAGCTTGTCCACATCTTTAATGCTGGGAGGAGCACACACATTTAGCCCTGCCATCTGTACAAATGGTACCAGAGTTCAACATGCTTATGATTATAAGGACTTATGATTTATACTTGCTAGTTAAATATGCTTATGATTTAAACTTATTTTCTCTGGCAAGAAATAAGCTAGTCAGCACGACAACCTAGCCAGATGATGGGAAATAGAAACATATTTCAATGATATGTATTTTAACTTGCTGAGCCCTGTAAATGCTACTGTTTTCTTTTCTTCCTATAACAAAAGACCTATCATCCTGTAAGATTCCAGAAATTTTTAATACGCTCCTTAGTGAAAAGCAGTTAAAAGTTCTTTAACAGCAGTTATTGCACTAAAAGAATTGCTGGGAAAGAAAAGGCATGCATGGTCTTGGCTTCCAAAAAACTGTATGTTAGGTGAAAAGGCAGAGGAACCCATGCTATTAAAACCACCTGAGGACACAGTCCAGAAAGTGCATCAATAACTACTAGATGACAGAGTACACATAGGATGCATGGTGGCAGTAATCAGATGCAAACATGAGAAGGAGATATTATAAAATTTTAAAGCTTTCAGAGTATTATGCCCTGCCCCTCAAAGATTTCATTAAATTCGCTGTGATAAAATTAATTGGGCATCACACACATAATCTTGAATTGCTTGTTTCTACAGTGAGAGATAGAAAGGCCTGCAGATGAATGGAAGAAATAACAGTTTGTTGGTATTTTTTGTTTGTTTTTAAAGGATAAGTTAGACAGCAAGAAAAGAAGAATAAATTCACTTTGCTTGGCTAAATGGAGGACGACTGAATCTCATGGACAAATTGTAGCACAAAAGAGAGTCAAGAGTAATTGACTTATTCGCTGACTTATTCTTTTTTTTTTTTTTTTTTTTGAGTTGGAGTCTCACTCTGTTGCCCAGGGTGAATTGTAGTGGTACACTCACAGCCACACCAGCATTGACCTGCTGGGCTCAGACGATCCTTCTGCCTCAGCCTTCCAAGTAGCTGGGACTACAGGCACGCGCTACTACACCCGGTTAATTTTTTTGATTTTTGATTTTTTTTTTTTTTTGAGTTGGAGTCTCACTCTGTCATCCAGACTGGAGTGCAGCGGCTGCTCCCGGCCACCGCAGCCTCAACCCGCTGGGCTCCGGCGATCCTTCCGTCTCAGCCTTCCAAGTAGCTGGAACTACAGGCGTGCGCTACCACGCCCGGCTAATTTTTTGATTTATTGTAAAGATGAGGTCTCGCTTGCCCAGGTGGGTCTCGAACCCGTGGGCTCAGGCAATCCACTCACCTCAGCCTCCCAAAGGCGCGGGATTACAGGCTGAGCCACCGAGCCCGGCTAGTTTTTTTGATTTTTATTGTAGAGATGAGGTCTTGCCAAGTTGCCCGGAAGGGTCTCGAACCTGTGGGCTCAGGCAATCCACTCACCTCAGCCTCCCAAAATGCTGTGATTACAGGCTGAGCCACTGAGCTCAGCCAATAATTGACTTATTCTAAAACAAAACCATTCTTAGTAGAGGATAAAGAAAAATAATTAAAAGAAACAAAATGTGTTTCCTAAGAGGCCAAGATGAGCAGCCCTATTACCAAACGTGTTCAACAGGAGAATGTAAATATAGAAATAGTTGTTTCCCATCAGAATACCACAGACAACCTACTAAGCATCAGGTACCATGCTAGGAGTGTGACACACATGAGAGCTGTAGGACAAAAAGTTTCAACATGTGCTGGAACAAACAGTGTTATGTTAGTCACCACACACACACTTGGAATCTAATTAAGATTAGGCAATGTGATTGATAAAATTGCATAAAACTGTAAACCTGGGTGATTAAAATGACATTTCTATACTATAAGAACTTAAATTCAGAGTGAGAACTAGTGGCAACAGATGAAACAAAGACCTCAAAATACAGTTCTATGCACTAATAACATTTTTAAAAACCCTGTGAACTTCTAACTTGAAAAAGGAAGAAGTACAAATTCATAGCAATATAGTCTCAGGTTAGAAAATGGCAAGAATACTCTAAACATTTGTGCTAAACACATAAATCACTACATTTTTCAAGTAAGAAAAGTACAGTCTAGTCTTACCTTATTGCTGCAAGAGGCTGGAATAAAAATTACTGACTTATAGAAGCAACTTTCACGTGTATCTGAACATCAAACACAACATACAATATAAAATCAAAAATAACTAGAACAGAAAAGTTTTCAGGCTGACCTTAAAAATACTGAGCAAATCACTAGATGAAGCCAGATCAAAAGGAAGGGCATTACACCAGCTTGTAGCCAGATGTGAAAGGGTCCCCAAATGCACAGGGCACAGATGGTATAAAATGGGGGGAGGGCACAAGCAGATCCAAAACACAAGGCAAGTAAACCTGGTTCAACTTACACAGGTAAGACCATTCTAAAAAAGGAAGAACTTTGGACGCAACTGATAAGACTTTAAATTTGTGACAAAAGGTACTAGATGTCTCAAGCTCAAGTGTGCTCACTAGTTTAAAATTTGAAATTCTTTTGTGTAATAATTTAAATGAATCTAAATCTCCATGAGGATACACTTAAAGTGATGGTGACTTGTTACTAAATGAATACGTAGTATTAAAACTTAAAAAGAAAATGGTTGTAAGCCACACTACCTGATTAAGGTCTGGGAACTTTGGGGGGCATTTAATGTATGCCCACAAAATTAATTGCTCTATTTGAAAACAGAAACCCTATAAGTTGATAAAAATGTTCAAAGTTCTTTAATATTTCCCATTCATTATGTAACATGACATGCTAAAACTAAAATTTTCACCTTCTTAAATCTTCCTTTAAAAAGTAGCTTCTTTGTATGTGAAAAGATGAGAGGTAACGTCACTTTTCTATACAAAACTCAGAAATTTACTTCATGCTCATTTATGTAATGCAAAGTTGACATGTTACTAAATCCCAAATAAAGACTTATTTAAAAATAAAAGATCAAGAAAAATTATCTGACCTCAATATAAGAAGTTGATATTTTCATAAAGAAATATTGCATTTCATTAAATGAGTTGATAACTTTTTTCAGGTGGCATCCCAAACAAACATTTAACACAGATTTATTCAACCTCATGATTTCTGAAGGACACAAGAGCATAGAATATCCACAGGCTATTTTATTGGATATTCTAATAAGGTACATTCAACACACACATATACAATGGGACTCTAAATTTCGGTTGTAATGATGAACAAAAAAATATTGACTTCACAATGACTTGTACTTATTACTCACATGGGTTAGGGAATACTTATTTGATTTCTTTGACACTTCTATGTATTAAAGGATCCCTCTAGTTTGGTAAAAGCTTTGCTAAGCTGCGTTTAGAAAGTGACAATTAATTTTAGTGGAAATTCATTCCCAGGCTACTTTGATAGTCATTGGAACAGTTTTGCGTTATTTTACATGCAATTTTATGGCTCTATAACGTTCATTTAATCTTGTTCAATGATGCTGAACCCCAGATGCCATAAGACATTATAGAAAAGTAGTTACTGCACATATGGAGTAACTACTTTTTCTGAACATTAATTTCTTTTCTCTTAAAAGGCAGAAATGGTATTTAGAAAAGAGAAAAGCCACCACTCTGTATTAAAGACTTTACATGATGAACTTCCAGAGATGGGCTCCTATGACTGCTGTGGTCCTAGCCATAAAGCTTTTATTTAAGAGCATCATCGACTTAAGTCGCAGTAGTAATGGCTTTCTCTAGCCTTCATAAGATTGTTGATATTATATATTCACATCAGGTCACCTGAGAGAGCTGAGGAGTGGGGAGGGGACTTTACTCATTTGTCATATGTGGGGATTGAAAAAATCAGGGGTTCTCAAAGAGAGGTCTGAGCCCCCTCAGCATTAGAGTCACTGGGGCGCTTGCTAAAAATGCAGATGTCTAATCCTCCCAGACTTCTATGGTTGGGATTGAGAAATCTGCATAATAAGGAAGCACCTGAGTGACTCTTCTGCATGCGAAGGGCTGAGAAGCCCTGGTAGATGATCTCGAAGGTCCCTTCTGCTCTAAAATTCTAAGAGTCCCTAGTTTTTTGTTTTTTTTTTAACGGAGCCATACCGGTAACATGAAAGAATCTCTAGAACACAAGATGGTGACTTTTGGCCTCAATGGGTTAACCTAAATAAGACGTGTTCTTAGATTTGAAAGCATATGTAAAAATAATCGAAAACAAAACCAGAGCAGTATAGTCCGATGTGTAAGGGATCTATTTGACATGCTTTTCTTCTTGGGAGAAGCGAAGGGGGAATCCACTCTAACTGCTATACAGGAGCACAGGTTCAAAGGGACTCTTCATTGCACCTCGGACCCTATCTTTTTCCTCTTAGCCCTCTGACTCCTCCCAGCTGTAGAGACAATTATCCAGGCTTTTTACAATCCTGAGCCACCAAAAACTCTTCAGTAATTTCAACTGATCTCAATGTATTATTTTAAGAAATAAGCAATATACAGGCAGTCCTCTACTTTCATTTGTAATGAGTGAAATCTTATAGAAACATAAAATAGAGAGAGAGTGATGGATAGACTTACATTTTTAAAAGTAAGTTCCATATTTAGAAAGCTGAAAAACCCTAATTTTCTCTCTTTGGGCACAATATTGTTGAAATATTTCCTCTATGTTAGTTTATTTTATTCCTTCTCTTCACAAATGCTATAGGGCCAATGAGAGCCTAAGATGGGAGGTTTTAAAGCACATTTGGAGAGTTCTATCTTTAACACATTTTTATTAGGTGTATGAGAGCTAAATATCTTATCGCCAAGTTTCATTTTTACATTTTCTAGTCAAATTTTTATAAAAGGATAAGAGCAAAATGCAGTAGGATCTTAAAATAATTCCACAAACATAGCTGGATAAATTCAGTCGCTGAGCCAGAACTGTTGGCTGGAAGGCAGCGCCACCATGTGATCGTTCCAAATGCTGTCAGTTTTGTGGAAGGACAAAAGTTGGGATACTCTAAGAGTTGAGCATCTAACAGCAAAAGCCCACCTCCTGTCATAGCAAGGTTGTTTTCAAACTCCAAACTCTAATGCCACTTCAGTCACTGACAGAGAGAGAGAGAGAAAGAGAGAGAGAGAGAGAGAGAGAGAGAGAGAGAGAGAGAGAGGAACTATTGACAAAGAGGACATCTGATTATGTAGACATACCAGCGGCAGGACTGGATCAGAAATTTAGTGCCTGATCAGGGTGATTTGTTGGGAAAGTTAGGATGACAGACTTTGAGTGTCCTCCACTTAAGAAAGCCTGCACCGGGACATAGCTTGTGGCCCTCAATCCCCAGCTCTGGGGCTTGCTAGCCCTACGTCTTTAACAAGGGGTAAGTTCGGCTAAGGCTCAGCTGGTGGATTATATGTTATGTCTACTGGACCCAATTATTTCTAAAGTTTCTATGAGCTATGAAGTCTCGTGACTGTGTATGATGCAGACGTGAGCTAAGTTCAAGAAGAGGGGTGAGAAGGTCAGAGTCAACTTAATCTTACTTAGGGTTTACTAGAGTTGTATTTTCCTTTTCAAGTTTCTTCTCCAAGTGTACCATGGATCTAATAGCAACATTATATTAAATGTACATGTTTTTTGTAAACTATACCCTCATTTCAGAAATGTGGAAAAGTTGGGGGAAAAAGAGGAAACCTTGAAACTAATTGAGCACTTGAGAACATGCTTACAAAAGTCTAAATACAGACAAGTTATTTTAAATGGGTATTACTTGTCCTTATTTAATGAGTGTAACTTTCCCAATGTAAGCAAGTGCCTGTGATATGACAATTTAGGGAATAATGGGAGGAGAGAAAGCATATTAGTGACAATTAGATTTCCTGGCTCTGTAACACAGACCCTAAGGAATGACAAAGACAAGAAAGTGAGCTCTTTGGTTTCTGCGTGGCTCGCTGTGGAGAGCACAAGGGCTGCACCTGTAAGGACTTGGCTGAAAAGACTAGAATTCTACTGGAAGTTCACACTTGCCCCAGCATTGGTCAAGATGGGTAAACTGCCCTAACACAAAAGTCACATGCTCCACAAAATATTTCCTTGTATCTCAAAAGAGTATTAGCTTCTTTAATCTAAGACGCTAATGAGAGGTTTTTAAACTGATTAAATCAGCTTAGTTCATACAAAGTCTATTATGACTAAATATTCAATTAAAACAATTTCCAAAGCAAAATCTGACAAAATCCTCTCTTAAAAGTAATTTAGATGATAGGTATTTAACATTAGGCAAATTAAATCCTTCTCACATTTGGTATTTTCCAAAGGGTCAGAAATAGTTGCAGAAGTTCACTGGGACAAAATCTGTTCATATTCCATGATCATAAACAATAGAAACTAGAAAGCATTAATGTGAACCTAACATTCCTATTTATTTTATTTTTACTTCAAAGACTACATACTTCAAAGGCTACATACATGCAAAAGTTGAACATGTCATCACAAATGCTTTAAATAAAGTTCAAAAAATAAAAATACTTCAAAATCCATTTACTTATGGAAATATATATGACAATTATAGTGAAGTGAATTATATCTTTTTATCTCTCAGAAAAATACTTATATTATAAAAAAGTTTAGTTCATGTTCAGAATACTTTTTAAAAAATCCTCGAGTCATAATTTTAAAACAAATTGAATGTTAGTACAACTTTTGGAGAAACAATTCCCAGGCTTTTGCTAAATGGGGCTGATAGCCTCATTTCTGAAGTCACTGAAGATACTCTTTTCGAAAAAAACATTTAAAAAAATTATGATGATTATTATGGTTGATGTGGTTAGTAATTCAAGTGAAGGGCATGACTTTTATAAATAGATATTGTTGAAAGTCCTTTAAAATATTTGAATGAAGAATTTTATTTACAAACACATGTTAGAAGCTTCAAGTAGCCTCACCCCTCTCTGCTGGCCAGCACTGCAAGGGGAATTAAAGATCCTGGGAACAATGAAGTTCTGAGTGTCCCACCCTTTTGAAAAAAGCATAAGCATGTGCTAGCTCTTGTGACACCAAAGGCAAGCCAACCTGAGGAACCCTCTTCAAATGGCCCTGTCCTGTATCGGGCAAAAGCAGCCAGAGGTTTGGCAGGGTCAAGAGAGAGACATCGGCACTTTCTGAGCAAGCGTCAATGTTCAGAGGGTGGCCGTTTTCTTCTGCTAAAACCAGTATTTCTTTGGTGGCATGATACAATATATACCAGCAGTTTCAACAATTAATATGAACAGAATGCACTCAAAGTTCAACTTTGTGAATGTTCACATTCATCCTGAAAAAAGAGATTTAATTTCCTGCTGCTAAATAAAAAAGGGTGGGGAGAGCTGCCCAAGTTAGAGGACTGTCGGTGATCAGAAATGACACTCAATACGAGCAGGAAAAGGGGATCACTGATCAAAATGTGTTAGAATTGATTTGGAAAGCCCTAAGTGGATAAACACACCTGAACTTTGGAAGAAACTAATTTAAACAAGTAAAATACCATCTCCACTTTAAATCAGAAATATTAGGTTTCCTATTGGGAGAAATTCCTTGCTACTACTCTAAGGCATTCACTGAAAAGGCCAAATTGAAATTCTGGTTAGCAATATTTCTACAGAGGGTCCAAAGACCTAGAGTTTGCTTTATATCCTGATACTAAACTGTGATTATAGTTTTCATGTTAGGCAACCCAATTATTATTTTCTTCTTATTGCTAAAAAAAAAAAGTTTTTAAAAGAAAAAATAAAAGATGTGTGTATGCTGTCAGTGCAAGATCAGACTAAGTATGGTTTTTCTTTTCCCTGGGACAGAAAACAAACAATGCCCAGCTCATAGTACGTAGGAATGTGTCACAACAAATAATCAGAAGACAGGTTTCACCAAGCTAGTATTCCTCCTCGTACAGTGTGGTTTTCAAAAGCAGCATTGTCACGACTATGCATATTCTCATTAGCTAGGTACAGCAGAGCTACTTAAAGGGAAACCAATTTCTTGTGCCTCAGTGAAAGGGAGTGTAGAAAACAATAATTAGACTGAATAAGGAATTTTAAAGGGCAAAAAAAAAAAAAAAAAAAAAATCAGAGTGAAAAGAACAGAGAATTTAGAAATCCAAAAAAAATTTTTTTTCTTTTTTTTTAAAAGCAAGTAATTGTGACTGTAGAAACCCATACAATTTCCCCCCACCCCACCTGCTACTTTGAGTCCTAATTGCCCAATCTGCAAGGACAGAAACCCACTCTAAATTGACCAGCATCGGGCTTCGGCAAGTCTTCTCTTCACTCTCCCTCCTGTTAAGACCGTTTCCAAAACCAATCAGCAAAGGACAAAGAATTCTTTACAGAGTGCAATTAGTGTTTTCCACGTCCACCTTCAAAAGCATGATGCTCTTCATGGGCTAAAGGACAGAAAAAAACAAAAAAGAAAAAAAGGAAAGAAAACTTTAAGCAAAGGATGGGCCAACCCTCCTCTAGGCATCTCATTCAGCTTCCCCAAATGTTGGCAAGAACTCAAATACCTTTTTTGCCAGTAACTGTTAGCTAAGGCGTGCATTTCCTGAGAAACATAATAATGAAAATTAAAACAAGGAATAAACAAGCAATAGGCATGCTGCCTGTTTCTTCTTGCTGTGCCTGAGAGGATGAGTCATCCCAGCAAGCTGATGAAGAGAGTATGTTGGGCTGCAAGCAAATGCTGCCAGGGAACATGTGCCCCACAAAATGCCTGGGTGCAGGGGGTCCTGGCGTTCCCCATGACAGAGCCACTCATGAGCCTATCTTTAAAAATAAAACAAAACAAGCAAAACAAAGCAAGGCAGAGAACCACACCAGGGGGACAGCAGTTAGATTATGTCCCCCCACACCCCTACCTCTCAAGACTCTGTGGGAAATGAAGTTTCACAAAGTTGACAGGTCTTTTGTTTTTTCTCAATCATGTTTTATCCTCCCAGTGAATTTTCAGTCCTATTGTCTGGCTTGCCAAATTACTGATTGTAATGAGGATGTCTAGCATTTGAGAAAAGTATGCTACCACTTTTTTTGGAGGGGAAGGTGAACCTGGGAGATCTATGAAATACATAACACTTCCTCCAAAGCCAAAGGCCAAGTTTGAGCATCCACTCCATAGACTTGGGTTACCGTCATCATGAAACAAGGCTCCCCCCACATCAGCAGTAAATGGTGTCCTGGGAAGGCACAGATGGTGTGGCCCATTTCACCTTCTGTGCCCTTCCCAATTCTGTTTTTAATACGGTCTACATTCTTCATACTGCTGCTGAGGGAGTGGGAGGAATGAAACTGTTCTCCCTTCTAGATCATCTTGGATGTTCACCCCAATCTGCTCTTTGTTTGGGTAAAACATTGGAGAGGAAGCACTTCATAGATCCCTGAATTACCTTTGGTTGGCCAAACTCCTAAGGGCAGCCTGAAATCCGAATGAATTTTTTTTTTCCTGAGTTGGAGTCTCACTCTGTCACCCAGACTGGAGTGCAGTGGCACGTTTCTGGCCGCCACAGCCTCAACCTTCTGGGCTCTGGCGATCCTTCCGCCTCAGCCTTCCAAGTAGCTGGAGCTACAGGCACGTGCTACCACGCCTGGTCTCAAACCTGTAACCTCAGGCAATCCACTCACCTCAGCCTCCTAAAATGCTAGGATTAAAGGCTGAGCCACCGAGCCTGGCCAGCTGAATGAATTTTATCAACTATTTCTCACAGCTATAACTATAAATATTTCACTTTATGTGTGTGTTTTTTCTTTTTTTAAAAATAAATATAAGCCGGGCTTGGTGGCTCAGCCTGTAATCCTGTGCTTTGGGAGGCCAAAGTGAGTGGATTGCCTGAGCCCGTGGGTTCGAGACCCGCCTGGGCAACTTGGCGAGACCTCATCTCCACAATAAATCAAAAAATTAGCCGGACGTGGTAGCGTGCACCTGTAGTTCCGGCTACTTGGAAGACTGAGGCGGGAGGATTGCCTGAACCCATCAGGTAGAGGTTGCGGTGGACAGAAGCGTGCCACTGCACTACAGTCTGGGCGACAGAGTGCGACTCCAACTCAAAAAAAAAAAAAAAAAAGAAAAAATGAAAAAAATATATATTTAGGGCAGATACCAAAGAAAACATGGTTTGATGTGCTTCAGGGTCAAAGAAAAAACCATAGAACTATAGTGATACTGGCCTCTACACGTCAAGTCCAGAGATATGGACCATCCAAAGACTTTTATTACTTCTAGGTGTGAGGAACAGTCTGGGAGGTCATAGTTGAAACACTGCAATGTTGATGGGTTAAGGAGATAATAAAAAGAACATTCAGAACTGGGAGTGTCTAACCAACAGAGGGAGTTCTGGCAACCTTAAATTAGCTTTGGAAGAAAGGGAATATAAAACTACTCTAAGCCAGGAATTGACAAACTTTTTCTAGAAAGGGGAAGAGGATAAATGTGTTAGTCTGTGTGGGTCATACGGTCTCTGTCCCAATTACTAACTCTGCCATTGTAGCACTAAAGCAGCTATAGACAATATGGACATAAATGGGCATCGCTATTTTTTTTTTTTTTTTTTGAGTTGGAGTCTCACTCTGTCGCCCAGACTGGAGTGCAGTGACCGCTCCCGGCCACCGCAGCCTCGACCTGCTGGGCTCCGGCGATCCTTCCACCTCAGCCTTCCAAGTAGCTGGAACTACAGGCG
>CAUYQG010149579.1:0-17544 GCA_963574415.1 Tarsius wallacei | reverse complement strand
GGCCGCTCCCGGCCACTGCAGCCTCGACCCCCTGGGCTCCAGCGATCCTTCCGCCTCAGCCTTCCAAGTAGCTGGAACTACAGGCGCGTGCTACCACGCCCGGCTGATTTTTTGATTTATTGTAGAGATGAGGTCTCGCTTACCCAGGCGGGTCTCGAACTCGCGGGCTCAGGCAATCCACTCACCTCAGCCTCCCAAGGCGCGGGATTACAGGCTGAGCCACCGAGCCCGGCTATGTTATATTCTTTAAATGAGTTAATATTTGCAAAGGTCTTTGAAGAATGAGTGCAGATAAATAATATCAAAAGGTGCTTAATGAATTAAAACATTAATATAAGTCAGATTTAAAAAGTGCTACAGCAGAAATGATATGGAAGAATAGTGAAAACAGAAGATGAGAACATATAGGGGGAACCCCCAAAAACCAGAAATATTTTTTGAAGGGTAGGCCCCTTGTAGTATAGGCTTCCCTCACTAGGTAGGTGTTGTAGGAACCCATCAGCATCAGTGTATCAGCTAAAGTTGTTGTGAGAAGTTGTGATTGGCTTCAGTGAATTTTTTGGGAGATTCTTTCTGCATGTTTGCCCATTTCATATGGGTGATTTAGAAGCGCACCTACCCACACCAAGCTGAGTGTTCAGCAGTTTTTGAGCAAAAATGAGACGACCCCCATGATCCACCCTTCCTGTTCACCTGATCTCGCCCTGATCAACTTTTGTTTGTTTGTTTGTTTCCCTGGATGAAAAAAGTGCTCTAAGGGAAATGCTTTGCCAGTGTGGAAGAGGTGAAACAAAAAAATGGCTGAGAACTAAAAGGCAATAAAATTGACAATTGTTTTGAGCAGTGGAAAAGCATCTTGATAGGTGTATTGTATCAAATGGAGAGTTCCTTAAAAGTGATTGAAGTTTAAACATGTAGAATAAATACACAATTTTTAATAAATAAATTCCAGTTATTTCAGTGTCCCCTTTGTATGTATTATGAAAGAAAACAAATAATATAAAAATAATATGTCTTTGAGTCTCCCAAGTTGAAATTATTTATAACAAATATATTATTAACATTTGAATAACATAGAAGGAGATAGAATTAAAAGTGTATTAGAATGTTATTTTTATTGAGTATGAGTTTTAAAATACAATAACGAGTTTTGGAGCTAAACCACTTATGTGACATTGAATAAGTCACTAAAACTCTATTTTTCTGTTTCTCTAGTTGCAAAAAAAAAAAAAGAAAAAGAAATAATAGCTATCTCAAAGAAATGTGAGGATTAGGTACATTAATTCATGAAAAGTGTTTAAAAGAGGACGTGGTACATGGTAAATATTCAGCAAATGTTACCCAAAGGTATATTTTAATGTACAATGACAGAACTGTATATAAATCACTGTAACCACAGTTTTCAGTTCAATTAATTCATATCTGTCAACCCGTAGCATGGTCTAATTAGTATAAATTCAGTATCGTGCCAGGGAAAATCTGACTGATTCCAAAAGGTAACCTAAAACTCACAAGATGAAGTAAGTCATCTGGAACCATTTTACTGCAAAAACAAAAACGTATATGCAAAAAAAGTTAAAACCTCCTTGCTCTATCCTTCAGCAAGCAAGAGAGATAAAGAGAGTCTTTATATTTTCTTCTTAAATTAGCTCTAGTAGAATTGAAGAATGTGTGATCATTTAAAGATATCGAGGAAACAACAAGACACAGTGTGCATGCTGACAGAATTTTGATGAGTGCTTATTCTATGAATATTTTTCAGCCAGAAAAGGGTTTCAAAAAGTTTTTTTTACCAAACCCAGTCACATTATATAATTTACAGAGGAAAAAAGTCTATGTAAAATCATCCTAGTATGTTATTTTTCATTTTTTTCTCCTATTTGTCCCAATTAGTACTTCAGTGGTTTAAAGAACTATAAATGTCTATTTTTCTAAATAGACTACATTATAACATAATTATATATATTGTATATAACATAGTCATAGTTATATTAGTTTTAATTCAACCTTACTGAGGCACTACTTATGTCAGTCACTAAGTAAACAGTCATCAAGTGTAGGAGGAAGATAGCTTGCAATAAATTTCCCAGTGGAGGTAATATCTGAGTTGAGTCTTAACAAATAATGGATAAGAATTCTGAGACAATGTGTGAGGAAATAAGCTGTTAGTAACAACGTGAAGAGAAAATGTTTTAAAATTGCTGAATTGCAAGAAAAAGAAAAGTGGCTGACATAATTTAGGATATTAGCATGATCCAGATCACAGATGCCCTTTATGTCTACTAAAGAATTTCTTTTTGCTGTGTAAAAGCCAGGGAGTCATTGAAACAATTGAAGCGGGTAAGAGTGGAGTGAAATATATACATTTTTTGTTTGTTTGTTTGTTTTTAAGAAGGCTTTCAGAGGCAAGGCATGGTAATTATTTAGGTTTGCAGGATAAGGAAGAAAAGGGTATGGAGAAAGGCCTCAGAATTTGGACTTGGAAGACCATGTGAAGCTTTGTGCCACTTTCAGAGGTAGAATGTAAAGTACTTTATTAAGAGAAGGTGAATTCAGATGACAAACATATTGTGTCTAAGGAGTCTATTTAAAAGTCAAGTGGGAGTGTCCACTAAGTGATTGGATACCTGAGTTTAGAAGTCAAAAATGCCTGTCAACAATATTGGATGTGGATAAGCTCTTTCTCAGAAAGTGAGTAGAACATGAGAGTAAGAAAAGGATTAAGAATATTAATATGATGGTCAAAAAGATAGACTGCAATAAAGGAGGTTAAGGAGCAGTGAGTAAAGAGAAAGGAAGAAAAGTAGGGTAATCACATTTTCACAAAAGCAAAGGGATGATGGAATTTCCAGGAGAAAGTAGTCAACAATGACAGTACAGCAAGTTCGTGTAAGGACTAAATGTTTATCAGAGTTGACAATTTTTAGTTTTGGGGTAATATTAGCTAGAAAAGTTACAGTGAAATGATGATAATGCAGTAATTTGAGAAGTAAATGGTAGATTAAAAAATTAAAAGAGACAGTGAGTGAGCTCTAATCTCTGAAAAAATTTGGGTAAGAGTGAAAAAGTATGTAGGTAACTAGAGGACTAGAGGGATGTTTTGGGAGTACAGAAAAACCAAGCATTTGTGTTGTTGATGAGATGACCCAGTAGACAGGAAGGATTTAAAATTGTTGAAAGAAAGTTAAAATAATCTTGTCAAAACAAAAATTGCCCTGGACAATGTTAAATAGGCAAGGTTTTATTTTAAGCTATTATTATAGGAAAGAGAGTGTCTGGACTTAGTCTGAGCTCAACTCAGACAAAGGAAGATCTGGGATTGGGGGGGTCATAGATAGGCCATATGATCACAGACTTTACTTAAAAAAAAGTGAACTTTCTCATATTTCTATGACATGAGGTTGTGAAAGGCATCTGCCAAAGTTAGGCTCCTATCCTCTCACAGAACTTAGAAGATAGGGACATTATCTTTCTTTATTATTACATTTCAAAGAAAAGGCTTCCATTCCTAGGTTTTTTAAGAACAAGTCACTTTTTTAAAAGTATAAATGTCAAAGGGATGGAGAAAGGATTCATAAATTACAAGATTTCTAAAGTAAATGTTCTAAGATAATGGAGGTCAAGTCTGACCTAAAGAAAAGAACCTTTCTAAAATTTACTCAAGCTGAAGTTCTAGAACCTTAAGACCATCTTGATGTTTCTACAGACCAAATCCTTACTGTAGATGCAAAAGAATGAGATTAAGGGTGAGGATAGAGCTACTGAAATGAAAAAGTAGGAAGTACACTCCATCAGTGGAACCTGGAATATTGAAGGTAAGGTTCGGGTGGAGAAGTAAGTCTATAATGGTGGGTCAGGTAGTTGAGAGAATTCAAGTCTGAGTCACTCAATTTTCTCAATAAAGTAGATCAGAGAAATAAATTGATTTCAGTGTGTGATGCAGGGTGGGTTGGAAATGGGGGAATCAAAGGTCAGGAAAACATATGGAGGGGATATAAAAGACAGAGCTAATCAAACCATGCCCCCCTTGAAATATAAAAACCATTCACACAGAGGGAAACGCAATGTGTTTCAAAAGAAGGCATTAGGCATGTCCCCAGCAGCATTTGAAAAGGGTTCCATTTATGAGTTGTCATTTTTTTCCTTCTTCCACTTAAAAGGATAAGCATGCTACTTAATTATATATTTTTTCCTTTCTTGTTAATGATGTTTTCTAGTTCATCTGATTTTTAAAGTTCTGTGTCAAACCTACTATAAAAATTTCCTGGCAGATTATGTCCTCTGTGTATAGAATATGAAAAAGAGGCATTGAATTTTCTTATCAACTTTTCTGAACTTTGGTTATTACAGCGGTGCTGGGTATGTTCATTTCTCTGCTCCTTTTCACAGTGCATTAACTTTAAAATAACATCTAAGTCCCTATCTAGCTGTTTTCACATTCTATTTTCTTCTATTGCCAGCCAATGAATTGTTCAACTCTTCAGTCTCTCTTTTGGGATTCTACTTTCATTGACAATAAGAGTTATTAAGATCTGTATAGTTGATTTTTATCCTCACTTAGATCTGTTTATATCTCTTGGGTAACTTTTCTGTGCACAACTCCAATTACTTTATTTCTGTACTGTCCTTTCTTTGTACCAAAATTTGATTTTGTTCATTCTTATTCTTATATAATGGATACTTGAAATCCATTTTATTTTCTTGTCATAGTTACTTACTGGTTTTTTTTGGAGGTTTTTATGACCTGGTATTAAAATATATTTGCAAGTGGTGAATACATACTCCATTTCTAGAGAAGATTTGTTTTTCTTTGTTTTCTCATCTTGGAAATTTTTAGAACAGCTATTCTTTGGATAATGCTCTTACTCACATTTCATTCCATATAAAGCTATATTCCATACATATATTTAGAATTACATAGTTTTACTTATAAAGTATTACAATTAGAGGTTTGTCTTTCTTTAATCATGATTATTTTATATGACAAGGAAATTGGATCAGGTAATCATCAAGATCCTTTTACATCTTAGAAAATTATGTATGTTATAAAAATGTTTCTAAACCTTATCTTCATATTTAAACTGAGCCTTTTTTTTCTGAGTCAGGGATATAAAGGGGAGTAAGCACATCCCAACCACCTATGATTTGAAGACTCCTCCAGGCTCCAATATGCCCACCTGTTGACTTGCCTTGATACCCTCTCTCCTCATAACTGGCATGAAATTCTAATTATGACTGTGATTTCTTGAATCATAAAATTTAACTTTATCACTCTGAGACTCCAGGAGCTATATAAGTAAAGTTCCTAGGCCAGGAGTGAAATGTCCCAGATAATCATATTTTCGAAGGGGCAAATCAAGACAGATGGGGAAGAGCAGGTAGAAGAGCCTAAAGGGAAAGAACTACTAAAAGGGGCCAACTGGGGCAATTTTAAAAGTAAGTGTAAGGTTAGCCCTGCTCTTAGTTACAGGTAAGAGTCTTTATTATGATGTTAATTTCAATATACTCTTAATAATTAACTATCAACCCAATATTATGAGGCATTAACATAGATAATCTCCTTCTAAAGATCAAGTCATTTTCCACTGAGAAAAAAAGACACATATATTTACCCCTCCTATTTAAATAACACTTAAACAGATTAGTGAAGGGTACTTTTAAATGTGTTCTCTAAGTTTCATTAGAACTGTTACCCTCACTTTAATAACAGGAATTCTACAATGTAAGAAGAATCAAGGCTACTGCATTTCCCTTAGCAAATAAAGAGGACAGAGTATTTTTTAAAAGCCACATTTGTGGTCAATAGCAGTAAAATTCATGCCAAAAAATGTTTTTGAAAATTGAAGGTCATCAATGGTGCTATTGTAGAGATAAACATTTCTACCTAAAGACATGTAAGAGATTCTAAACAAAAAGGTAGCATCTGAAAGAAGAAGGTAAACAGCATTTACATTGTAGAAAAAGCCATCTAAGACTTTTGTTTTGCTTATTTGTTTTTAGCTCTTTTAGGAAGATAGGTTATTCTCATAGGTAAAACTTTTTCTTTTTTGGCCTGACTGTGTTAATTAATTAAAGATTTAGATAATTAAAATCAATATTGAGTTGTTATGACACCACACATGAAATATTTGTTATTCAAATCTGGTCTTTAGCAATGGAAATATTTATTATGCCTCAAGCTTAAGATTTATAACTTAAATGAATAATAATAATATCAAGTACTTGCATATTTAGATTTCTATAAAACTCTCAATATTCTCTCAGTGTATTTATATGCTGTAGAAGATATTCTTGTTTTATTTAAAAATGAACTGAGAGTACAAGTTTGTGTTTAAAATTAATGAAGATTAATATATTTTTATATTAAAAATATACATTCTAATGTTTTCTATCCCCACCTCACCTCAGTAGACCATCTCTCATCCACTCCTAGGTCTAGTCACTATTCTAAGCATGTGAAATAAATGTCATTATTTTAAACATTCAAGTATTGTGCGAAGTAATAATATTTGGTGGCAGTTTTACTACATATGCAGTAGTCATTTAAGTTCTGTGAGCATTTCAGATGATAGTTACTAACAAACTACTTTCAGACGATGGTTACTATGCAAATATTTGTGTACACGTTTCTCTTCTTATGAAGGATGCCAGTGTTTGCTTGAATGTTATCCACAAATTGTGACATTCCTTAAAAGTCTTTTTTTCTCCCTTTCCCTGTGAAATGCATGTGTTTACCATGGTATTTATCTTACCTAGAGATAATATTCTAAAGTCAGTGCTTAACATGAAAATCACATCTGGGCAAGATTTCCCTTAAAAGTAGGTTATAAAGTGGTTAAATAGAGAATTCCATGCCATGTCAGTCACCTTATTTTCTCAACATCAGATGCAATTATTTAAAGTAATTGGCATGTTTTTAGGACAGATGCCATAAAAAAAACCAAAAGTGTGTATCTTTCAACTTGAAGAACACATAAGTTCAGCGAGATAGAGATGATCTACCTTTGAGAGACATAAGAGCACAGCAGCACCATAACTCTCCAGTCAGGATCACTTGGGAGTGTATGCTCTTTAAATAACCGATACTGTTGAAAAGCATAAAAAGCATTTTTTTCTTTCTCTTTTTTTCTCTTCACCTCTAAATATGAACCCCGTATTTGTGTAATTTAATTTTTACCTGGCATTCACTGTGCTGGACCTCAGTGTGTCCTAACAGCTATGGGTTCTGAGAGAAGGCATTTTAAAAATTAGCTATAGTTGTGGATCCTTTTCCTCTCAGAAATGACACACTATCTTGGCTCAGAAAAGAGCTGTCTGTCTTGCCTGTGAATATCTGCTCGCTTGCTCAGCTGCTGTGTTGTGCAGCACTCCATGTCCATGATGAACCTTTTGAGGCTGAGCTGCAGCGTGATTTCATTCTATCTTCTTGCGCCTCTCTCACTTCTTCAACTTGTCAAGCAGCTGCCAGTGACAAATCCTGCTGTCATCCTAGAGAATTCATTGTTGGCAGGACTAAATAGCTTGCCAACAGTGGGCCAAACACGCTGACTGCACATCTCGGCATTCACAGAGAGAAATAATATCTACTTTGTCTCTCCTTTTCAAAAGGGTTCTATCTTAAGCCTGTGTATGTCATGCCAATATGCACTTAAAATAATGCATTGCACAAGCATGCCCCCACCTTGAACACACAAAGGAAAAATGAATTTAAGTGGTTTTGTGCCCTAAAAGATTGAAATATGAGACTTTTAAATTGCCAGTGTGAATAGAGCATCAAGTGAAGACAAAGTCATTTTACACTTCAATTTCACTTTTCTATTTTCCATTTCTCTAAATGGCATGATTCCCCAGATATCTCAGTATTAGGGCAGATACTATTTTAGTCAGCAGCAACTGGACTTGACCCATTTAGATTGCCACTTCCAGACAAGCTATCATTATCAACCTGGACCCAAAACAATTGATGATTCCAGAGAATGAAATTTTGTATGGCATGAGGGCTGCCTGATATTGCTCTTCATGGAATTCTAGGCTGGCATCTGTTCCCCTTACTCATAAAGGAGATTTTCATGGACATTTTTTTCTTTCTTTTGGTAGAAGGAGATATCTTGCAACTGAGGAAGCAAACACTTAAGCTGTTTAAAGTAATGTCTGATCATAGAGGTTGCATTCAAAATGCAATCTGAAACTATGATAACTAAAATAGCTGTAAAAATTTCTTATCTACACTCTGGCTACTCCTCTCTCATATTTAAAATACTATTAGTCTACAAATAGTTTTTGAAGAACAACCTGATGTATTGCTAAGTAATGCAAGATTTTTTAAATCAAAAGGTTAGCACTTTAAGGTCAGAAGCTGTGCACATAAAGTAATTTTTTGTTTTTCTTTTACATCAAATTTACAGTTTTCTTAAATAGAGAGGTTAGTCTCCACTCACAAAATAAACTGATTCTTTTATTATGTTCTACATTAGATAAACTAAAATGTCCTGTTCTGTTATTCAATATTCTGTGCTATACAATTCAGTATATAGGTATAATATATGAAAATATGTATGCGCAAATATAAGAATAATTGGATTCAAGATATCTGATTCCGGTTACCATTTGCTCTCAGTTGGAGGATTTTGTAAAAGCAACTGATCTGGTGAGGCTATTATTATTATAGCAAGAAAGGTAAAATTAACTCGTTCAGATAATGGTGGTTTTTACTAAGCACAAGCATGGAGCAATAAGACAGCAGCATCCTCTCTGAAAGTTCAAGGTCAGGAGTCATAACACAGCCAAATTCAGGAATACCAGAGCCTAAGGGACAGTGTGGATTAAAGGTTGCTACAGTAGTCTCAGTAGAGAAGAAAGTTATGGTTTTCATTCTGATACTATACCATTAAGTTTATTAAGCTACATTCTGATCTCCTTTCTGTGCCACTAAAAGTAATATTCTCCCTTTAGCTCCTGTTCCTTAGCAACATCAGCTCATACATGATCCATTATAGATTTTTTTAGGTTCAACTAGCTCATATGATCTTTCAGCTACAGTTTCTAACAATGACCATCGAATTCCTACATGTTTTGAACCATATACCTTAGAGAGAAAATATGATTACTCCAACTCATCAAGTTAATTAGATCGTCAGTTGCTGTACAACCTACACGTACATTGTTTTTGAAACAAGTGCCCCCTGATTGGTCTAATTAGTTGTGGCCATGGTGTTTATGGTCACATGCTAGAGTGAGGTCTGTAAGAAAAGGCCTTATAGCTATGGTAATTAACCTCCCCTGCCACCAGCTGCATAACTAAAATAAGGAAGAAGAATGGATGATTCAATGTGTGATTAAAGTACAACAAAAGCACAAAACTTAGTAACCAGAAAGCATGCGAAAGCCAGAGATCTGTGACATAATTTTGGCCTGAGCCTAACATGTTACTAAGAGAAACTTGAGAACAGCAAGTAGTAATTAGAGCACAGGATCATCTTTTTGATAGGCAGTGGTTTTAACTCCATTGGTAAGGACTCCTTTTATGATTTCATCCAATGTGTTTAAATTGTCCTTATTTTTAATATAGAAAAAATGTTTTTTTAACTTCAGAAACTATTTCAGAAACAAATAAATGGTAAGTTTCTGCATTCATTTTATTCTTGATATGAAACCTAAAAGCATACAAAATTATCATAGAGCAAGCATAGACCTACATAAAGTAAATTTAAATAAAATGGTAATAACAATATGGGCTTACTATTGTTCACAATAGTTTTAAACTGTTTTACTAATATTTTTATGAACTAGGAAAGGTAGATTTATTAAAAGAAAGATACGTTATGAAGGGTACAACAGGCAAGGACAACAGACAAAAGTGTCTACTGTCTGCTGTCTGTTTAATTAATCTTAGTCTAATCATTTAAAGTGATTATGTTTCAAGTAGTATCATGATAACTGTTCAGGATCCAGGGTCACTCTGGGTGTAGAGGCACATAACACTAATAAGGGTACCTGAACCCAAACCAGGCGAAGCGATCAATGGGAGGCCCACACTTCACTTGTATGATGACCACATATGTGCTTAACCCTGAATTGTACCCCACATCTTTAAAATAAAACAAAATAAAAATGAAACGATTATGCTTTTAAGGAGAAAAAAATATAACTGTAATTTGCAAAATATGGTGTCAAAATAAACAGGGAATATATTTGCTAGAAGATGTGTGTGGTAATTTTTTTCCAGTATCAACAGGCCAAATGGAGGAACAGTTACCTGTATCTGGGTCATGGCATAGCCAGGATGCACTGTAAGTCATTTTATCATTTATTTATGTCCTCTCATTTTCACAGTTTTTTCTCCAGTCAACTGAGATTTTAAAAATTGTGACTTGTATGCAAAGATTGATCTGAAGATTCATCTTTTGAGATCAATTTATAAAAATGGGAAAGCAATACTGGGACCTTTCCCAAATAATGGACATACTTTACTTTTTGTGAGGAATTACTAATTATAGTATTTAGATACCAAGTTAATTCATTACTTTTTCATTTTAAAAATAAGATTACATGTCAAAAAACAAAATAAAATATGGAAAATGAAATAACTATACACCTGAGTAACAAACAGTTAGATATGAGTTTAGGGATAAAAGGCTAGATGTCAGCTTATTTAATAGAAATTTTTCTAAAGTGGAACAGTCTCAAACAACAGTGCAAAGCAAAATTAAATATTTTACTTTATTATTTTTCTTAATAGTTGAATCTCCAGATAGTGGATCAGACACTTATGTCAGACAAGGAAATAAGGTTTCTGTAGTAAAAATTAAATCTGAGAGATAAAGTCAACTTTGATTTGCCTGAGTTAGTAATTCACTTTGCATGTGAAACATAGCACACACAGTAAAATAAATAACATTTTCAGGGCTTTTTCTTCATTGAAAAGACTTTCACAGGTTTTTCCCTGAAACTGCTGATCAGGCACCCTATTTCAGCACTATGAAAACACAAACAACTTGACCTGAAAGAAATAGAACATAGTTAACCCCACATGCAAACCCAACTCTCAAATGACCCTTAAAAAATGCCATTAGTCCCACATGTAGTCTCTATTGGGTGCCTTGGGACTTGAATACATTCTTTGCTGCTAAGGGTACTTCAGTTTGTAAAGCAAGGAGCTGTATTATTTGCAACTTAATGGTCTATAGAGCTGAAATTCTAAAGGACTTGTCAGAGAAATTGAAGACATAAATAATAATCTTTTAGTCAATGCAAGCACATAAATGAAAGACGTCAAAACAATTTTTAAGTATTTTATTTGTGACATGCACATTCTGTGTATCATTGCATTACTCAATTATTATAAAAGATTGCAAAGAACCCAAAACTTTTATGTTAGCAGAGCAATCTTATTGCTAAAGATAAAGAAAATTTTCTCCTGATGTTTTTGAAAAATAAAAGGTCTACTTCAGAATAATGTACACATCATTTTCTTAAAGTCATGCCATGCATAGGTTCTTCTTCGATAATATATGGCATATCTACATGCGGATGAGAACAAAAAGAGTCCATTTGTGTTTTGAAGGTGAATAATGCAAATGACCATTCAAAGAAAACAAATGGGCAACCAAGGTTTCTGCTCCTCACCTTTTATATTCCTGATCTGAGAGCTTCTGTACATGAACATTTATCATTTAAGCACATCATTCTTCTACTCAAGTGCAATTCTCTCTTCCTCAGAGACTAATGTGAATTAGTAGACCAACTACGGGAATAAACTGTTTAAAGTCAGCCAGTAAAATCTGCTAAATTGAAGAGTCAGGGTGGGATTTGCTGATGCTGCCATAATTAAATTGAAATTTATTACTTAAATCCATAGTGTATACTTTTCAGAAATTTTCCCTCACCTCCCCAGCGCTATTAATATGTTTGATCTGTTCATCCATATGCTCAACCAGTAAACTTGGTGGTCAACAGGGTACCTATGTGTGTGCTAGAAACAACCATGAAAATCTTTTCCCTTCCTTAGTGTGCATGATGCACAATTTTTTATCTTTTAAAATTATTTTACTGTAGTACTATAATGATATCACACTGAGAGACTGAATGTGTAAATGAACAGATCATATAGGTAAATAGAATTTTAACCCAAAACTTCTACAGCAAACAATCCAGAAAGCCAAGCCACGGCGAATAATCCAGATTGGTAAGGATTGGTCAATGCCTGCCACCTTCCCTAACTTTTGCTTCCATTTCAGATCAAAGACCCGCTAGAGAAAGTTAAATACGGTCCCCAAACCAATTACAAAAGATACTCTGATTCTAGCTAGTCTGCCTCCAGCTTTCCACGCCAACAATCTTGAATCAGAAAATACCTGAAGCCTTCATTTTTTTTTCACTGTAAACTTTTCCCATTCCAATGCCTGCTTTGAGTCATTGGAAAATGTTAGTGATGGTGGGTGACTGAGTAAATAGCCACCTTTTGTTCTCATTTTAGTCATCTTTATTTCTACAACACATACTATGAATTATCAGCGCTCTCTTTACTCCTGGCAACTGGGTAGTGTTTTTAAATCTAATCACATGGAGAACCATTTTAGAAAACTTATCCTTAAAATTTTGTCCCTTTAGAATCATTCTTGGTACCCAAATCTGCAATCTGTATTATCTAGGATTCCCCAGAAAAAAATGGAACAAATAAGATGTATCTGTGTGCATGTGTATATGTGTGTGTGTATATACATATATATATATGTATATATACACACACACACAAACATATATATGTATGTATTTATAAAATATACGAGAGAGATTGTATGGAATGACTCACATGATTATGGAGGCTGACAAGGCCCAAGATCCAGAATTGGTAAGCTGGAGTCCCAGGAGAGGCAATGGTGTATTTCTAGTCCAAAGACTGTTAGGCTTAGATCCAGGAAAAGCCAATGTTTCAGTTGGAGTCTGAAGGGAAAAGAAAGAAATGACATCCCCACTCAAACACATCCAAGCTTGTATAGTTCACATTTACTCGGCCTTTAGTTTTATTCAAGTCCTCAACTGACTGGCTAAAGTCCACTCACATTAGGGAGAACAATCTGTTTTACTCAGTCTACTAATTCAAATGTTAATCTCATCCAGAAACACTTTGACAGATACATCCAGAAGAACATATGACTAAATATCTATGCACTCTTGGTCCAGTCAACACATAAAATTAACCATTACAGAGTTTTATTTCAAAAAGGATCTGTTAAAGAGCTATGTATGCAGTTGTTTTTTAACGTAAATAAAACTAAGAAAAAATGGGTAAATGACAACTTTTCAAATGTTGAGGTTTTTGTGTAGTATGCTTACAGCAATGTTAATTAAATCTAATAAATTACCATTCCGCTAGGATAAATCTTTATGGGAGAAGTCTTGGTGAAAAATCAAATGATATTTTGTGAACACATTTTTAATAGGAGAAAATAAATATTTTTCTAAATATAAATAGAATGAGTGGTATTAATAAAATAACTAAATACATTTCAAGTATAGATAAAATGAAATCAGCAGTAATGAGAATTTTGGTTTTTTAGATACTAACGCTTTTGTGGAAATGTTCTAAGACATGTACAGCAAAATGATTTCACAAGATTTTCAAAGGCATTACTGGAAGGTGAGGATAGTGGCTTAATAAATTTTGAAAATCCTGGGTTAAATACAACAAAAAAGTTCTCTGTACATCTTTGTTACTTTCACAAATCTTATGAATTTTCAAGAGGAAGAAATAATATGCATTTCCCCCCACTGTATTGGATCACAACCTTCTTTTTGTCTTGGAGTATTTTATAGATTAATGTTCTGTGAAACACACTTTGGAAAATGCTTCTCTTGAGTATTTTAAGTTTGATATGTTTCTAATGTTCTTTTTATTTCAAGGGAGTAAAAATATCTCTTTATATTATGAAACTTACAATAACATCTTATATAAGTATGGCACTAATTAGTTTCAAAGTACTTTCATCGGTATTATTGCATCTTACCTTTACAAGATTTTTTTAAAGCGGGTATAATGATGCTCATCATGAGAACAAGGATTTAGAACAGAGATAATTTAAGATTCTTGCCTAAGGTCACATAGCTAGTTATAGAACTTGAGTTAGAATTCCATTTTTAAAGATACCCAGACAAAGATTCTTTCCTCTTAATTATACTGTTTCTACAGCATTGATTAATTAATGTATATTCATACATCCTTGAATATGAGGTAAATTAATTGTTCCTGATGTCTAGTCAGGAAAATGATTTTTAGCTTTCTAAGACTAAGTTTCTGTATTAACTTTTCTGACATTGACTATCTTATCCTGGTTAAGTTTCTTGAGCACTTTGGGCCTTGGTTTCCTTATTAGTAAAATGAGGATTAAAAATAGTTCTGCAATCCCTTTTCTAAAACCTTTGGGGTCACAATTCACTCCATATTCTCTATATTATGTTACAGCTACAGTGATATTCATAAGCAAGAAAATATATGTCCCCTAAATATATAAATATTTCCACTGAGTGGATTTGATTAAATATTATGATTAACTGTACATCAATTCAGCTCAGATTTTTGCCACCAAATAAATTTTATCATCAAACAAATGAAAATAGCTTTTCATTTTCAGAGGTTCTTGGATATCAAAACTGTGATAACATACCTCAGCCTCCCAAAGTGCTGGAATTACAATTGTGAGCAAAAAAAAACACAACTGTGATAACAAATATAAGTACCTATCTCACAGTATTGTTGTGAAAATAAATACAAATATATATAAACGATAGAGTATCTAGAACAGTACAGTATAAGCACAGTAAATACCAGCTATGGACATTATCATTATTATTAATCAAAATTACATCCTTTACATTCTTCACAATTATATTCATTAAAAATACATTCATACAACATTTGTACATGATGAAATTTTAGAATGACCAAAAATACACGACATTATATTTTTCTGCACTATTCTTTGACTCCCATACATAAGCATTTAATTTTCCTCAGGGTAGTTGATATGTTTTGAATTTCTTCAAGAAGTATAAACATTTTTGACATTTTTGGTAATGAACCATGTACTAATGTATAAGAAAGAGTGAATAGAAATCAAAATGAATACAAGTCTCAAGTGAATGAAAATCTTCAAGATGACAAAAAAATCTCAAAAGAAGTTCATGTAACATCTTTTGCTTTTTCCTCAGTGTAAACAACATATGAGCTTTATTATTTATTATCTGTGCATCCAAATGCAGTATCTGGCAAAGAAAAGAAACCAAATACCTTTTTTAAGTTCATGAACACATTGATGAAGAATAGCTCCCAATGTGGGTGCAAAGCTTATAGGTACTTGTATTTACAGATAACAGTCTTTGTTGCTCTTATAGGCTTGATTCTCAGAATCATAAATCCCTGTTAAGGCAGAATAATGCATATTTTCTCCTTAAATATGTAAGTCTTAAAAGCCTTTATCACTGAAATGTTCATTTCCACATAATGTTCTAGAGATCATGAAATAGAAAGTGTGATTTACTGTCCCAACATGTTAGCTAACCAGAATGATAAAAAGCCTATGCTTACACCAGGAATCAGTGTGGCTAAACATATGTGAATTAGAAAAAAAAATAGTAATTTGACAATATGTTTACAGAGATATAATTTCAAGTCACTCATAAAATAAAATAGGCCAGGCTCGGTGGCTCAGCCTGTAATCCCAGCACTTTGGGAGGCTGAGACGAGTGGATTACCTGAGTCTGCGGGCTTGAGACCTGCCCAAGCAACCTGGTGAGACCTCATCTCTACAATAAATTAAAAATTAGCCAGGTGTGGTCGTTCCGGCTACTTGGAAGCTTAGGCAGAAGAATCACTGGAGCCAAGCAGGTTGAGGCTGCAGTGGCTGGCAGCGTGCCACCACACTCCAGTCTGGACGACAGAGTGAGACTCCAACTCAAAAAAAAAAACAAAAACAAAAAGGAAATTATATTTACAACTTTAGAATAAAATTTTAATTGCCAAATCAGAGAAAACACATAAGAACTAATCATAACTTTTCTTGAAAATATGTAGAGCGATATTATGTATATGGACAGACATCAGCACATAATTGACTTGAAGTGTTTTATTTTTGGAAATTGATAACTATTTAGCCTCTATTGTCTAACTACTAGGTTTTTTAACATTTGAAATGATTCTGAGTATATTAGTCACATCAACTTTTTGCTACATTTATTGAAGTTTTTTGTTTGTTGATGATCTTTTTGTTCGAGGTGAATTTTTATGACACAAGGATGCTTCTTCCTTCTTATGTAATCAAGTGCATATGCACATGCTTTCATGATTTCCTCCACTTTAAATTTAGAAAATTATTCTCAGTCATGGACTTGATAAATATTTAATTCTCCTCAGGGTAGTTGATATGTTTTGAATTTCTTCAATAAGTATACACAATATGTCACATTTTCAGTGTATCCTGAGACTTGGATTGCAATCCCATCTACTTCTTTCAGAAATTCTCACCTTCCCCAGGCATTGCTAATGATTCCAGAACCTATAAAGTAGTGTATTCAGAGTCCTTAGGTTCACATTTCTAGCTAGGAAAAACAGGAAGAGGTCTCACACCTAACCAGACCATGAAATTCTGCAGTCTCTCTCAATAATGTTTGCTATTCTCACTATCTTTCTGGAAACTCTAAGGTCCTTGGGTAACTGACTACACCAAAAACTTTTGATCATTTTATACAATTTCAGAGGGGTAGTCTCACCACATAGCACTTGGAGTCTCTACTAATCAAGTTTTTGACAGTACACAGCCCTAAATTCTCAGAGCACTGGAGATTGTGAGCAGAGCAGGAGTCAGTGGGGAGCTTAAACTCATGACCTGCTACTCATTCCACCTTACTCTGGCAAACTTTTCCTCCACGTAGCTGTTTCATCTCGTGGGACCTCTCCTGCTTCTCCATGTTCTGTCTTTCTCTGAGCTTTTTACAGTTTATCAGACATTTCTGAGCATACTAACTATAAACACAAACTCATAGTTCAGATTCTTTCTAGGTGGTGTCTTGGGTCCTATGGAAATTAAAAAAAAAATAAGGTGACTGTTGGGAGCCAGCCTTGGAGGCCCACCTGATTGACAGGGTCCTAGTGGGCCGAAGACCCTGGGCCGCAGGGCGAGTCTGGGAAGCTGAGGCCCTTCTGTCTTTTGCCTTTAATGTCTGATATGGCTGAAGAATTCTGTGCAGTCGTGGAAGAAGAAAATAGCATGTCTATGCGAAGTACTCACAGCTATCAAGGATGTCGTTGTTCATTTTTCTATTTCCCACCATGCCGTTTGGCCTTTTCTAACATATGCAATGGTTAAACTCTGAAGCACATCAAGAATGCTTTCTTTCACTTGGTTATACGTTACTAGATATTGCTTGAGTAAAAAATGATATAAGTATATTCACTTACTATTTGATTTAGAATAATGTAGTTTAGTGTTTAGACATAAGGTTTTTTAGAAGCACAATTTCATAGTAAGTTCATTATGAATTCATTATAAA
>CAUYQG010149574.1:0-36461 GCA_963574415.1 Tarsius wallacei | reverse complement strand
TCTCTCTCTCTCTTTCTTTCATTCTATCTATGCCTGTTGATTATACATTGCAAGTTTCTCTTCAACCCAGCATGTATGAACGATAAAAATAAAAACTCTGGAACTCACCACAGTTATTCAAGTTGTAAGGTTCCTAGCCAGTCTACTATTCTCTTTCCACATTTTAGAATTATTTTATGACTATCTGATGAATTATATCAAGAGTATCTAGCTATATTTAGAAAGGAAAAAGTTGTTCTATGTTTTTTTTTCTCATATGTAATTATTATTCTTAGGAATAGTAGTATAACTAATACAATTTATCTTTCTCTGTTTTAATATCTATGCTGCTAACGTTGATTCTAGATATGATTGACAGATTTGTGGCTCTAAATATCTAGGATAACAAAGGGATTATAGAAAAAGCAAATACTCCTATAAAATATTTTAGACGAGATGAATACACATTCTAATGTAAATTTGAACTATACAAGACATAAATGAGTCATTTATTATATAGACATTAAATACTACACAAATACACACACATATGCTTTTTAATTTTTTTAGTTATAACCTGTGGAAAAAAGATACTTTAGTGAAGAATGTGATGTACTAGACTTCTAGAAGCAGAATTCTAAATTTTATTGATTATTGATTTTAGGGTCTTTGACAAGGCATAGTGTTTTATAATAAATTATTTACCTCTCCAATATAAGCTTGAAAATTTTTGCCATCTGACTTTTCAGAAAATGTCCATAGTCAACCAGCAAAAATTCTTTGTGGATCACTAAAATTTGAAGCTTGAGGTTTTAAATGGAAGGTAAAAATACTTACATTCACATTATTCCTTTGTCACCCATAAACTACCTTTCTATTCTTCACATTGTCTTACAAGCATCCAATCATTTGTTTATTAAACAAGTGTTTATTGAGTACTTATTTTTAGTAGGCATTGTGTATAGTACTGAGAAAATAGTAGCAGTGAAAAAAAGTGGACATGGCTATAGCTCTTACGTTAGTTCACTGTCAAACATCTAGAAAGTGACTATGGAAAAA
The DNA here is from genome assembly GCA_963574415.1 of Tarsius wallacei. Taxonomy (NCBI): domain Eukaryota; kingdom Metazoa; phylum Chordata; class Mammalia; order Primates; family Tarsiidae; genus Tarsius; species Tarsius wallacei. Next base: position 35,423 of record CAUYQG010149574.1, on the reverse strand, counting down.
ATCCAAATACTGCCAAAATGTGTTTGAAGAGTTTATTCTGAGCCAAATATGATTGACCAAGGCCCAAGGCACAGTCCCAACTTATTTCGAGACCATGTGCCCAGGGTGATTTAATTATAGTTCGATTATGTATATTTTAGGAAGACAGAAGTTACAAGAAAAAAAAAAAAAGAACTATAAATCAATACATGCTAGGTTTACATTGGTTGAGCCCAGAAAGGTAGGACCTCTGGAAGTGATGGCGGGTGGCCAGGGCAGGGGTGAGGGACTGGGCGAGGGGGGGTGGGAGGGTTGTGCTAACAGGTCACAGGTGTATTCAATATTTTCTTATTGGCAATTAGAAAGAGTTAATCTCTGTCTAATCAGTAAAATAAATGCTTGAGTTAAGATAAGGAAAGTTGTGAAAATCAAGTTTCTTGTGTAGATGAAGCTTCAAAGTAGCAGACTTCAGAGACAGTAGATGGTAAATGTCTTTAAAAGTGTCAGACTCATCCTAGGAAAGAAGATACTCTACAAATGCACATTTTCCCAAGGGATGGCTTTGCAAGGCCATTTCAAAATATGTCAAAGATACATATTTTAAGTAAAACATTTTTATTCCCTTCTTTATCTCTTATGTGATATTATACCAGAGTCAGGTTCGAAATTAAGCCACATTATATGGTGTATACAGGATTAATTAAAAACAACTGGTGAGACTTTATGGTTTATAGGTTGACGCCCCAACCTCCTTAGTCAGGAATCTGGGCAAAAAAACAAAAGGTCAGAGTTTAGTACTTTAAAAAGTGGTCTGTGCTCTCTATAAACCATTTGTTTTTACATTAGATTTTTCTCTGATTATTCCACAAATATTGAAGATGACCAAAGATTTCCTAGCCTCCATATCCCACTCTCTGTGTCAATTATTTTCTTTCTTTATATTCTAGCCTTTCTGAATCAGTCCAACATTAAGCCTATTCAGATTATTTGACCACCACTTTTCATTTTGTTTCAAGGGCCCATTCTCCTTTTTTTTTTTTTTAATCTTAATTCAAGAATTTCCAGTTTTTTCCTTAGATTTCTTCTCATGTAAGTCTCATATAAGTCCAATATTACGTCTCAAGGCCTAAGGTCGTCACTAACTCTGCATACATATTTTTGACTATCTGGGATTCTCCAAAAGATTTTCAAGTCTAAAATGCACTCAAAATAGCTTTCTCTGATTAAAAAAAATTCTGCTCCTAGAGTTCTGATGACGTCTGGAAGTCCTGAAAACACAGATGGAAAGTGAAACCACATGATATTTAATGTTGCCCAAGAAGAATAGGTCAGTGACCTGAGACAAGGAACTCTAATGTAATACTGAAGAGAGCTGACATCCAAGAAACAGGCAAAAAAGTAAGAGTTACAAAAGGAGAGCTCCTTAGGAAAAGTAGAAAATAGGAGGAATTCAAAGAAAATGCTACGTCATGGAGGCAAAAGGAAAACAGTTTTACAAAAAATAAAAAAGAAATCACCAGTATCTCCTGCTTCCAAGAAGATCTGAACGGTAAGAAATGAGCTATAAAGATTGGATTTCTTAATCATTAGACCTAAGTGTTCTCAGCAAGACCAGATATAGGGAACTGGTTGGATCAAAAGGCAATTCGCAGGAGGCCAAGAAGTCAGTCAATGAGTCGAGGTAAAGTGAAGACAGCAAATGCAGACATATTTTCAAAGAAATCTGTCTGTGAAAGAGTGAATTCCAGTATGGTTATAGAAAAATGAGGGGTAGAATAGGAGTTTTTTGTCATAAATACTTGAGTAGGTTGAATGTCGACAAAAAATAATCCAGAAAATATTAGAAAAGGTCAAGTTAAATACAAAGAAGAAAAAGTAGGTTACCAGTTGAGAACAATTGTGTGTGTGCGTGTGTGTGTATGTGTGTGTGTGTGTGTGTGTGTGTGAAACAAAAGAAAGTATCATACATGGACCCAAGTCCACCATATATCACCTAAAAGTCAAATTCAAGAGATGAGGAGTTGGTGGAAGGAAAAATAGGTTATTATTTAAGATTTGGCAACTTAAGGAGATGGCTGTCTAAAATCACAAAAAGACCACCTTGAATTTTCAGACTAGTTAGAAGGGTTTTAAAGAAAACCTGGTATGGGAGACACGTGGGCATGGCACAGCATGCAGGTCTCCACGTCTTAGTTCTGGTGTCTGACCTTGGGTGGTGATTCTTGCAGGGGTCTAGTTGGTGTTACCTCAGTTTTCATCAGGTTATGGAGTAACTGTATTGTTACTCTCCTGAAGTGGGAGGAACCCAGAATCAGGACTCCATTCCTGGTCTGTTTTAAGGTTAGCCTCTTGGAGTACTTAAGCAAGCGTGGGATCAGATAAACACGCTTTACAAGAGATGAAAAGGAAAGAAACAAGGAAGGAGAACTAGAAAGAAGTTTTAAAAAGAGTGGGTGATAAAATATGCTTCAAAGCAGGATTCTTGGTTAAAGTATCATCAAAGATAATTAAACAGGAGGAGGACAACCTTTTATTTTCCTTCACAGGAATTAATATTTTCTCTTCCATTTCTGCTTGGCCTTCCTTAAAAATTTCATCTTATGTCAAGATTGTAATTAGTTGTAGAAAACTAAACTTTCTGTTTACCAAAATGTATTTATATATAGCCACCAGAAAATATTCTTTATTAGACAGGTTTTCAGTGTTTTACAAACTAGCAAAGAATCTTATCTCTACTATTTATTAAATTTGTCAAATTGGGAGAGTTATATAACTTCTCTGTGCCTCAGTTTCCTCATTTGAAAAATGGTAATAGTACCTGCCTTGTAGAATTATCCTTGGAATTAAAATGGCTACAGCAATGCCAAAAACATGATAAAAGTTCATTAATATTAACTTTTATTATTTACCACAATATCAAGTTTAAACTCCTGTGGATGACCTTCAAAATTTCAAGCCAGCAGTTATTCAACCATATTTACCTAAAAGTTAGGCATAAGTATGTTCCTTGCTATTCTCTGAAAAAAAAATGGACTAATTGTCTCTTAGTATGCTGTCTCTTGAAATTCTCACTTTTTGTACAAGATTATTCTAGTCATATTTATTTTTCAACTTAATACTCCAAATCCTATAAAGTATTTTTAAATGCTCCTATATTGACTGAACTGTCTGTTCATTCAGTCAATATCACTGTGAACATCATCAGATTTGTATGGTATAAATGATTATAGCATTTATTTTCAATTTAAAAAAATACTATTACGCCTGAGCCCGCGGGTTTGAGACCAGCCAGGGCAACTTGGCGAGACCTCGTCTCTACAATAAATCAAAAACTAGCTAGGCATGGTAGCACGTGCCTGTAGTTCCAGCTACTTGGAAGGCTGAGGCGGAAGAATCCCCAGAGCCCAGCAGGTCGACACTGGGTTGGCCGTGAGCATGTCACTGCACTCCAGTCTGGGCTATGGAGTGAGACTCCAACTCAAAAATAAGTAAGTCAACACAATCTTGTCTTCCAAATAAGCTGCAAACTCCTTAGAATATGATCATGTGTTATATTTTTGTATGGGCATCTGTGTGTGTCTGTGTGTTTTTAACAATAAGGCAATGATTACTGACAAACACATAGTGGATGCTCATTATTAAAAAAAAAAAAAAAAAAGTCTTCCTGGATGTGAAATATGGATGGAAAATAATCTTCCTTGAAAATTAATGGCCCAGGCCTTTCCCTTTATGAACTTAGGGTTTAATTTTGTTTTACCTACTTGATTTAGTTATCTGAAACTAAGAAATTATCCTGAAGTTGTCAAGTCTACCTGGGACACATGAGGAAGTAAATACAAATAATTTCTGGGCCCAACCCTTCCATACTACCCATCAATAACACTCTAATAAATATAATTTCAAAACCATAATTATAAAGCTCCTGTGGAAACACCCACTATAAACAAGAATGAGTCATCTCAAATAAGTAGCAGAAACTGATAGCTAAAACTTCACAATGCAGAAATACACATAATATGAAATAAGTATGTTTTATACATTTAAGAAGATAAAAGATGGCCTAGGAAACACGGAATAGGAACACAACATTTTTTAAAGGCAAACCAGAACACCCCAAAATAATTAAAATTTGTATAATTAAAATGTCAATGATTTGGTCATATACTATATTTGAATTAGAAATTGGCTGAAAAAACAGAATTACAGTTATCCCTTGTTATATGTAAAGGATTGATTCCAGGACCCCCACATATACCAAAATCTACAAATACTCAAATCCCACAGTTAGCCTTGATAAACCATAATATAGGAAAAATCAGCTCTTCGTGTACCCATATTTTTGCATTCTGTGAATACTGTGTTTGTTTGAAAAAAAATCTGCGTATAAGTGAACCCTTGCATTTCAAACCCATGCTGTTCAAGGGTCTATTGTAGTGAACTTGAAGACAAGACTAAAAAGCTTCTCCAAAATATAGCACCAAGGGACAAAGTGAGAAGCACTATTACAGAGGATAGAATGAAAATAAATATATAGCATACACATAACTGGAGTTCCAGAAAAGCTGAATGGTGATAATGAAGAAAAATAATATTTGAACTAACAAAAAATGTGAATATTTGGTTCAAGAAGTCTAAAGAAATCACAACTATAAATGACAGAAACCAAAAACCTAACTACCAAATAAACAAACAAAAAACCACTCTGCATAGATTATAGTGAAACTATAGAACACCAAAACAAAAAGAAACCATTAAAAGCAGCCCTAACTAAAAGACAGTTTGTTTTAAAGCAATGATAATTTTAAAGGAATGAGTGTAGACTTTTCAAGAGAAACAGTATAAAAAAGGAAGTAACAAAATAATAAATTCAAACTGCTCAGAAAAAAAGTGTCAAAATAAAATCTTATACCTACTTAAACTTTGATTTCAGAATGATAGTTAAAGACATTTTCAGACAAATAGAAACCAAGCTTACCTCATTAATGGAAATGCTAAGAATGTGCTTCAGGTAGATGAAAATAAAACCCAAAGGGGTTCATATTATGTCAAGTATGAACCAAGTCGTTGGCCAAATTGAAAAACCTACTGAATGTCTAAAATGATTACCATCATAGCACCTTATTTTGATATTACAAAAATGAACATAAAATACTAGACAGTAACTACTTGTAAGGTGGGAACAATAGCACACCAGGGTAACACAGTGGGGAAAGAACAGTTTCTCTAGGTTGTCTATACCAGCAACGCATAAGTAATACTGAGAGTTGTGTAATGTGGTTTTAATTTGCATATCTCTAATGGGGAACGATGTCAAATATCTCTTTATGTGTTTATTTGCCATCTATTTTTCCACTTAGGTGAAACATCTGCTCATATCTTGCCTTTTACTAATTAGATTATTTGGATTTGTTGAATTTTGAATTAAGGCAAGTATTTTGTTGTGAATGTGGTTGGCAAATATTTTCCCTCATTTTTTTCATCCTCTTCACAGTCAGTTACTAAACAATAAAATGTCAATAAAATATATTAAAACCTGGGTGAACCTCAAGGGAAGCATGCTAAGTGAAAAAAGAAAAATATTTGCCTCTATCTTTACATGAATCTTCACGTGGCCTTCTCCTATGTCTCTGGAACGCAAGTTTCTCTCTCTCTTTTGTTCTTTTTCTGCCTCTCACTCTCGTCATGCTCTGTCACTCTCTTCTTTCTGTTATATGAACACCAGGCATCTAGGATATACCCTAAATCGTGAATGATCTCAAGATCTGTAACTTAATTATATGGATAAAGATTCTATTTTCAAATAAGGTCACAGTATTGCAATCTAGCAGCACCAATAATAACTTTTTACCGTATCTACATTATTTCTCATCTATTCTTCTCTTTCTTCCCCCATCATAACCCTAACCCCTAACCCTAAACCTAACCTCTTCTCTGCATGTGTTACCATTTGCAAATTAATTGCATACATCACACTTCTTTGATCCTAAATATGTCAGCATGTATTTCTTAGGAATAAAAAATAATCTCGTATATCCGATACAGGAGATAAGGAATATGGGGTCTGTATTCAAATTTCAGCAATTGTTCAATAATATTCTTTGTGACTGTTTTCTCTCTTGATGTAGAATCAAATCCAGGGTCTTGCTTTATATTAATTTCATATATCTTTATTTATTTTCACTTAATCTAGAACAATTAATCATTTTATTTTATCTCACGATATTGATATTGTTGTATATATTTTGAATTTGCTTTAGTAAATGCATACAAGTTTAGAATTATTCTATTATCATAGTGCATTGCATCATGTATTAGTATGTTGTTACTGTCTCTATCCCTAATGATCTCTTTTGTCTTAAATACTATTGTGTAGCTGGGTGTGGCAGCACGTGCCTGTAGTTCCAGCTACTCAGAAGGCTGAGGCAGAAGGATTAACCAAGCCCAGCAGGTCAAGGCTGCGGTGGCTGTAAGCGTGCCACTGCACTCCAGCCTGGTCGATGGAGTGGGACTCTGACTCAAAAAAAAAAGAAAAAAGAAAAAGGAAAAAAAAACTATTGTGTCTGAATTTGATATGTCTGCATTCGATTTTTGTCGACTATTTCATCCCTTTATTTTTAACATTTTTATGTCCTATGCTCTCAGTGTACCTATTTTATCTGTTTTTAAAATGTGTTGTCATCACTGTTACTAGCAGCAGAGGCATTATCTCTGTGTATAAACAATATATATTTTTTAAATTTTAAAACATCTTTACCATTGGATTTGTTCAGAGTTTGTTTTTTCTTTTACACTGTCCTTCTAAAATTATTTCTTCCCTACTTCCTCAATAAACAGTCCTAATAATTATAATGTTGGGTTTATGGAGTCAAATAAACATTGTCTCTCAGGAGTGGATTAGGAACATGGGCTTTGGGCCACATAGACTTGAATTCCAATCTTGACTCTGCAGCTAACTAGGGAATCATTACATTAATCACTGTAATGGAAATGATAACAGTTTTGTCTTTGTCAGTGTTAATAAAACATGGCATCACAGAGGGTACCTGATTCTAAACCAAGGGAAGTGAGGACGAGTTGGAGGTCCAAACTTCTTCACGTAGACTACTTATATACCTAGTCTGGACTAGTACCCCACATCTCAACAAAAAATAGAGAGAAAAAGATAGCAATGTCTACTTTAGAAGACTCTTGTGAGGATTCTATGGCATTTATGGAGAAATTAAACTCATTTGTGTAGGTCCCTGGTATGTATTTAGTATTTAACAATTAGTTAAGCATTGGTGTTATATGTTTACAACATTAAACATATTAAAAATAATGTTATTAATAAACAATGTGATATCAATGTACTAAAGAAATGACCTAGAAGAGGGTCCTAAACTCCTCTGTGGGTCTGGTTCTGTATCTGGCAAACGGAGCTGAAAGAGAGCAGTGGTCAAGAGGAAAATAGGACAATACCTTTCTCTGACACTGCATAAAAACACACAACTCATTTCTATCTTCCTTATGATTGACTACTTCCCCTGTCCCTTACTAGACTTTGTCTTTTTGTTGTTATTGTTGTTCTTATTGACTTCTGGTTACTAACAAGTTTAATATTTTAGCAATCATTTTAAAAATGTTATTGATATCTTAAGTAAATGTAGGAAGAGAGTGAATAACTGTAAATCATTGAGTGTCACTGAGATTGCTATATATGTGTGCTATTACAGAAAAGTCAACCCTTTGTTTTTAAACTATAATTAATTTTTTTTTTTTTGAGACTGTGTTTCACTCTGTTGCCCAAATTGCAGTGCAGCAGTGTGATCGTTGCCTACTGCAGCCTCAAACTCCTGGGCCCAAGTGATCTTCCCGCCTCAGTTTCAGAGTAGTTAGGACTCCAGGTGGGTACCACCACACCTGGCTAAATTTTATATTTTTCTGTAGAGAACTTCTCGCTGTGTTGCCCAGGCTAGTCTCAAATTTTTGACCTCAAGTGATTGATCCTCCTGCCTCAGCCTCCCAAAGCATTCGGGTTACAGTTGTGCGTTACCTACAATTAATTTTAATATAAATAATTCTATTTTTAGCCACCATAGAAATAAAGTGCAAAACTCTAATAGGAAATATTACTTAAAAATTAAATATTGGGCACTGTTCACAACTAAGAGAAATTAATTTATTTTATCAGTGTAAGCTTTTCTCCATTTTAACTAAGCTCTTCTGCCTTCGTTATAGTAACTGGAGTCTGCTAATACATGATAATGTTTAAATTTCATATTCCTGGAATTCCAGAGTAGAAATTCAGACTAGATCAATATTCACTGATTGTCACCTGTAATCAATGTATGATGTCTTCTTTAAGCTTTTAAATGGTCATTTTTAATAGCAGATATTAAAGAGAAGTAAAATTTGTCATTTTGCTAATTTTTCTTTGCTACATAAGACATTAGCTATAATAGATATGACCTATCTCTGCATACAGAGTAATGCAATATGCATTAAAATATGTACATCCGATGTGGCAAATATGTATATATGTATAAGCACAGCACACTTCTCAGATAGATACCTTTTACATGTTCAAATAACCTTCATTTTTCCTACGTGTGGGTTGAAGAAGTCAGCCTCTTTCATGGTGATTTGCAAGATAAATACCTATCTTTAAACACTAGAATCACTGCAGAAAGTGTGTTCAGACCATGAGAAGCACATGGGCAAAGAGACATATGGAGATAATCACACAATCAGAACTCCCATTTCATTGTCACTAACTACATGCATAGGCTGGCAGAATTATTTAAATTGGTAATTTTTCTCACTTATTTCATTTATTTTGGGGAGCCGATACATACATCTGAATTTATTTTTTTTGCCAAGAATAAAGTAAGTAAAATAACAGCAAAATATATGTATGTAGAAACTCAACTGCATTCCCTAGTAGTTAGGAACTTGGACTTTAAATCAAGATTGCCTGGGGATCACATCCCAGGCCTCCAACTCCTAGGCTATGAGATATTGAGTAAGTTGCTCTGCCGAAGAGTCCCCTGCTTCACCACTGTAATGGAAATGATAAGTTTTGTCTTTGTCAGTGTTAATAAAACATGGCATCACAAAGAGGCCCAAACTTCTTCACGTAGACTACTTATGTACCTAGTCTTGACTTGTACCCCACATCTCAATAATAAAATAAAGAGAAAAAATAGTAATGTCTACTTTAGAAGACTCTTGTGAGGATTCTATGGCATTCATGGAGGAAATAACCCCGTTTGTGTAGGTCCCTGGTATGCATTTAGTATTTAACATTTAGTTAAGTATTAGTATTATATGTTTATAACATCAAACATATTAAAAATAACATTATTAATAAACAATGTGATATCACTGTACTAAAGAAATTCAGCCGAAAGTTGTGTCTTCTTGATCTTTCATACATCAAAAGAGTGATGGCAAAGAGAGAGATTAACACCCCTCAGCCAGACTCCATTAAAGATCACCAAATTCCAGAGCTGCATGCTGCAGATGTATGTTTGACCTATTCTGTTGCTATGTATTATATTTTTAGGGAATGAAGTCATAGATAACTAATGTATAAGCTAAGATACTGACTCATTCATTTACACAAAACTACATACACTGTCAGAAAGCAGGCTACCAAAGTTGGCTGACACTGCTGTTCCTTCAAATTATTGAGGCATTAAAATCATGAAGACTAAAGTTGCTTTGTGAACATGGTTATTAATTATAGATTCTGGAAAAGTAAAATTAACTGTTTCTGCTTCATGATATAGTGAATTTCTCTACAACTGAACAATTCAACTCTTCCAAAGAGAATTTCTCCTGGTGTTAATAAACATCAGAAATTGTTTGCCATCTTGATCCCTGCATTTTAGATCCATGAATAATACCCTTTGTAGAACACCCAGCACAACACTTCTCATTACCTTACCTGTCTATCTTGTTAATATGACAGTTTTTCAGACAAGTTTCCATACGATCGTCTTGTCTGTCTTGCAAACAGCATTTTTTATGACTCAGGGTAGAGTTTCAGTTACTCCCAGTTAAGAATTTCTTTTTCATATTTTTATATTTGTGGTAAAATATATATAACATAAAATTTGCCATTGTCTGATGAGTAAGGATGTAGAACATATTTTTATGCATTTATTGGATATTTGCATATCTTCCTGGAAAAAAATGTCTATGCCAAAACATGTTTATACATTTTAAGAGATGTTATCTATGTATTACTTTCAGTTTGCCATAATCAGAAGTACCTGGATACTGATGGTAACCACTTTGAGCACCTCTTGAAATTGCAGAAGTCAAAAGCGATTTGTCTTCATCTTTTGTTATTGGTATATATTGAATATTATCATTTTAATACAGTTTTTTTTAAATGTGTATACATTTTTTGGTACTCTCTGTATTTTTAGAGATTTTATTTTAGAGCAGTTGTATATTCACACCAAAATCGAATGGCAGGTATAGAGATTTTCCATACATCTGCTTCCCCCACAAATGCACAGCTCCCTCCCTCCCACCAGCTATCAACATCGCACATTAGACTGGAACATTTGTTATAATCAATGAGCTTACATTAATACTTCATTAACACCCAAAGTCTACAGCTTTACACATTTGAAAATTAGGTTATTTGTCTCTTTATTATTGAATTGAGAGTTGCTTTTATATTACTATTACAAGTTCCTTAATAAATATATGATTTTCAAGTACTTTATGTCATTCTGCGGGTGGTCTTTTTCTTGCTGATGTTTTTTGAAGCACAAAAGTTTTTAACTTTGATGAAGAAGAAATGATCTGTTTTCTTTTTTTGTTGCTAATATTTTTGGGGTGACATCTAAGAATCCTTTGCTGTATTCAAGGTCGTGAAGATTTACCCTTATGCTTTGTGCTAAGGGTTTTATAGTTTTTGCTTTACAATAAGATCTTTCATCTCTTTTAAAACTTCTTTTGTATACTGTATGTATAAAGGTTGAGCTTTATTTTTTTTGCGCATGGCTATCAACAATCCCACCACTATTTGTAGAAGATTCATTTTCCCCCAGTGAATGATCTCGGCACCCTTGATAAAAATCAGTTGATCTTAGACATTTGATTTTATTGCTTGACTGAGCTTTATTCCACCGCCTGTCCTTTGTCCGGTAACACGTTGCCTTGATTGCTATTGCTTTGTTTTAAGTTTGTAAATTAAGAAGTGCAAGTCCTCATACTATATTATTCTTTTTGAGATCCTTTTGGCTAATCTGAGCCATTTGCAATTTCTCGTGAATTTTAGAGTCAGCTTGTTACTTTCTGTAAAGTAAACTGAGATTCTGATAGAAATGGCATTGAATCTATAGATACAGTAAGGGCATATTGCTATATTAACACTATTAATTTCTTTTGATCCATAAACATGGGACATTTTCCCATTTATTGAGATCTCCTTTAATTTTGTCAAAAATTTTTGTCAGTTTTAGAATGTGCTTTGTATCTTTTGTTAAAAATTTTTTCTATTTGATTTTTATGCTATTTTTCATGGAATTGTTTTTTTCATTTTAGGTTTAAGTTGTTCATCATGAGTGTCGAGAAATACAATTAATTTTTATATATCAATCTTACACATTCTAACCTTACTAAACTTGCTAATTAGTTCTAATAGTTTCTTAGAGGATTCTTTAGAATTAGAATGTTTTACATAAATATTGGGTCATCTGTAAATACAGATAGTTTTACTGTTTTCCTTAAATCTAAATGGTTATTACTTATTTTTTTGCCGAATTTCCCTGGCAAGTATCTCAGGAACACTGTAGAAATGAAAGCAGAAATTCTTGTCTTATTTCTAATTTTAGAGGGGAAGTATCTAGTATTTCATAAGTAGATTAGCTGTAGGTTTTTATAAATACTCTTTATCATGTTGAGGAAGTCCTCTTCTATTCCTACCTTGTTGAGGGTTACATCACGAAAGTGTTGAATTTTTGTCAAAGGCTTTTTCTGTGTCTATTGAATTAATCATATGATTTTTTTTGTTTTTATTCTATTGACATGTTATATTAACTAATTTTCAGATGCTAAATCAAAATTACATTTCTGGGATAAATCCCATTCGGTGATGGTATATAATTATTTTTATCTGTTGCTATAGTTGGTTTAACAGTATTTTGTTGAGGTTCTTTGTATCTATTTTAATAAGATATTTTGCTTGTAGTTTTCTTGTGATGTCTTTGGGCTTATTGTCAGGGTAATATTGTACTCACAAGTGAGTTGGTTCGTACTCTCTCCTCTTCTATATTTTGGCAGAATTTATGAGGAATTGACATTAATTCTTTTTTAAAATTTGGTAGAATTTAGTGGTAAGGCTATTTGCACCTAAGATTTTCTTTGTGGTTAGCCTTTTGCAAATTACTACTTCAAATTCTTCACTATAGAAATATATTTATTGCATTATATGATGTATAAATGTATCAAAACATGTGTACCCATAAATATGTACAATTATTATGCATCAACCAAAAAGAAAATAAAATAGAAACAAATAGGCTTTCTTAAAGTTTTAAAATTGAAGACTTATTATCACACAAAAACTGACACATTGATTTTTACAGCACCTTACTCATTGCCAAAACATGAAAGCAAGCAAGTTGTCTTTGAGTAGGTGAATGGATGAATTGTGTTACATAAAGTACATCAAAGCAATGAAATATCATTCAGTGCTAAAAAACTGTGAGCTATCATGAAAAGTCATAGAGAAAACTTAAATACGTATTACTAACTAAAAGAAGTCTATCTGAAATGGCTACACACTGCGTGATTTCAACAATATGGCATTCCGGAAAAGTCAAAACTACGGAGATACTCAAAGGATCAGTGGTTGCTAAGGGTTGCGGGAAGGGAGAGATAAATAGGTGAAGCAGAGTATTTTGGGGGCACTGAAACTATTCTGTATGATATTATAATGGTAAACACATCACAGTATGTTCGTTCAAGCCCATGGAATGTACAACAGCAAGAGTGAATCCTATCGTAGACTGTGAGCTTGGGTAATAATAATCTCTCAAAGTAGATTCATTATTTGTAACAAATATATCACTCTGGTGGGAGATGTTGATAATGGAGGAAGTTACACATGTTTGGGAGTAGAGGCTATATGGGAAATGTCTGCACATTTTTGCTCAATTTTGCTGTGGACTTAAAACTGCTTTAAAAATAAAGTGTATCAGAAAGGAGAGAGAGACAGAGAGAGAGAGAGAGAGCAAGAGAGGAAGGGAAGGAGGGAAGGAGGGAGGGAAAATTGCCAGGAAGAAAGAGTAATTGCTAGTGCAAAAAAGCCATACTTCTAAGTAATTTTTTTTTTCTGTAAAAGAAAAAGATAAATAGAAGTTGACCTATACGATTACCCATTTATTTTGGGTTTATACTGTGTTTTTCTAGAAATTTGTCCATTTTGACCAAATTATCTAATTTATTGGCATACAATGTTTTATGGCACTTCTTTATAATCCTTTTTTAAAATTTCTGTAAACTTAGTAATGGCCCTTTTTCATTTCTGATTATAGTAAGTTGGGTTTTCTCTCTCACCCCTCTCCCCTCAATCTCTCCCTCTCCTGCTTTCTCCTTTATCAGTCTAATTAAAAATACACCAATTTTGTTGATCTTTTCAAAGGAGTGCAGTGGCACAATCATGACTTACCACAGCCTCAAATTGCTGGGTTCAAGCAATTCTGCCTCAGCCTCCCAAGAAGCTGGGACTACAGGCACATGCAACCATGCCTAGTAATTTTTTTTTATTTTTTGTAGAGATGAGGTCTCACTGTTTTGCCTAGGCTGGTCTCAAACTCATGGGCTCAAGGAATCCTCCCATCTTGGCTTTCCAAAGTGCTGGAATTACAGGCATGAGCCATTCATCATCTTTGTCCATTGCTTTTCTATTATCTATTTCATTAATTTCACTCAAATCCATTATTTTCTTCCTTTTACTTATATTAGGTGTAGTTTGCTCTTTTTTCCAGTATCTTAAGAGGAAATGTAAGTTATTCATTTTCTATATTTCTTCTTTTTTAATGTATGTATTTATAGCTATAAATTTCCCTCTAAGTACTGTTTTAGCAGCATTTCACATCTCTTGATAGGTTGTGTCTTCATTGTTTTTTATTTCCTGGTTGGTCTTTTGTGTAGTTGATCTTTTGTGTAGTAATAAAAGTGGGTTGTTAAAGTCTCCAACTATTATTGCTCAATTGTGTATTTTATCCTTTATTTTTGTGATTTTTTGCTTAATGCATAGTAGTGTTCTGTTACTAAGAACTTATGTTTATAGTATATATTACATATAATACATGCAATATAAGAATGTTACTCATATATCTGCTCCTCTTTTCTGTGGTATTACTATTATACATGTTATATTTATTAATGTTACAAACTTAATACATTGTTATAATTATTAATTTACTACTTGTAGTCATTTCCTTAGGCTAAACAGCTGTGTTTCTAGCCACTTTTTTGTGTGTTGTTATTGGCAACCATATTACAAATATTTTACATTTCTATATGTTACCAGCCTAACAATATAATACGATACATATTATTTATATAATTGCTTTCAAATTAGTTAAGAAAAGAAATGAGAAAAATTGCATTTTTCCTATATTTTATAGTTTCATAATTACTTTACCAGTGCTCTTTGTTTCTTCATGTGGATTTAGATTACCCCGTGTCATCATCTACTTTTAGTTTGGTAATTTTCCTTTGATATATCATCTAGCAATTTTTTTTTTTAGTTTTTGTTTATCTGAGAGTGTCTATTTCACCTCACTTTCAAAAGATATCTTTGCTGGTTATAGAAATCTTGGTTTACAATTTTTTTAAATACTTAAACTCTTTAAATATGTTATCTCACTTCCTTTCTGTTGTGAGGTCAGCTATCTTATTCAGCTTTCCGTGTAAGTGAAGAGTTATTTTTCTCTTACTGCTTTCACATTTTTCTCTTTTTCTTTGACTTTCAGTATTTTTGCTATGACATGTCTGTTTATGATCTTTTTATGTTTGACTTGCAGTTTGTCAAACTTCCTAAATATAGAAGTATGTAGAATGTGTTTTCAATAAATTCAGAGAGTTTTTATCCATTATTTCTTCTAATATTTATCTGTTCTTTTCTTGTTTCTTTTTCTAATGCTCCCATTATGCATTGTTTGGTGTGATTAACAGTTCCACCATTCTTTGGAGCTCTTTTTATTTTCCTCATTTTATTCTCACTGGTTTTCAGACAGTATTATTAATCTACCTCCAAGTCTGCTAAATCTTGTATTTGATATTTAAAATATACTGTTGAGCCCCTCTAGTAAATTTTTCTTTTTAGTCATCGTACTTTCAACTATAAGATTTCTGTTTGGTTATTTTTTGTTATTTCTATTTCGTTATTGCTATTCTCTATTTGATGCAACATTGTTTTCATATTTTTGTTTAACCAAGGCTTTCTTTAGTTTTTTTAACATATGTGTAATGTAATGGCTATTTTGATTTTTTTTTATTCTGTTAAATTCCACATCTGGTCACTCCTGTTTCTACTGACTAATTTTATTTCTGGTGTATAGTCATACTTTCCTGTTTCTTTGCAAATCTCATTTGGTTGTTGTTGTTAGAAACAAGACATTTTAAGGCAACATATTACAGCAACTCTGGGGACATAGTTTGGATATTCGTCCCTTCCAAATCTCATGTTGAAATGTACTTCCCACTCTTGCTATGTGACATGCCTCCTCCTCCTTTGCCTTCTGCCATGATTGTAAGCTTCCTGAGACCTTGCTAGAAGCCCAGAAGATGCCAGCCCCATGTAGAACCATGAGACAAGGTAAACCTTTTTTTCTTTATAAATTGCCCGGTCTCAGGTATTTCTTTACAGCATTGAAAAACAGACTGAGCCGGGCTCGGTGGCTCAGCCTGTAATCCCACGCTTTGGGAGGCTGAGGTGAGTGAATTTCCTTGGCCCGCAGGTTCGAGACCCACCTGGGCAACTTGGCAAGACCTCATCTCTACAATAAATCAAAAAATTAGCTGGGTGTGGTAGCGCACGCCAGCTACTTGGAAGGCTGAGGTGGAAGGATCACCAGAGCCCAGCAGGTCGAGGCTGCGGTGGCCGGGAGCGGCCACTGCACTCCAGTCTGGGTGACAGAGTGAGGCTCCAATTCAAAAAAAAAAAAAAGAAAAGAAAAGAAAAACAGAATGATGCATTTGGATACTGGTTTCCCCTCATCATGTGGCTTATTTTTATTTGCTATTTTGTTTGTTTTATAACTGGCTAGATTATTTTGGTGTAGTCTATTTTCTTTTCCATATTACTAAACCTGAGATGTTACTTCAAAAAGAGGAACAGATTTGGAAATACTCAATGTTATCATGAATTACAGTGATTTTAGCAGGGCTTCTTCTCTCTCCTTGACCACTCTCAGCTGTTAGGCTTCACTAAACTACAGACTGACTGCTCTATTGTTTCAACAACACTTTGTTGAATAAATTGCTCTAAAAATTGATCCCATAAAATGTGGGCTTCCTTGAGAAAATGCTTCTTATGATCAGCATTCAATATTTGTTTTATTACCAGGAGAGCTACTCCCAACTATCTCCTTTTCCAACTCTCTCCTGCAAATGAACCAGCTTAGCTTGTATCCTGAATTTCCTCACACTTGTCCTTCAACATAACTTCCATGTTTTTCTTTAAAGATGTGGCGTACAATACAGAGTTAAGTATACAAATGTTCACTATGCAGGTACCCTTGTTAATGAGGTGTGCACCCCTGGCAGAATCCTACTACTGTCAATCCTGCACCCTGCCCCCAGCAATTTCCCACTACTGACAATTCTTTGCTGCCGCTGCTGCTTCTTTCTTTTTTTCTTTTTTTTGAGTCAGTCTCACTCTGTCGCCCAGACTGGAGTACAATGGCATGCCCATGGCCAAGGCAGCCTTAAAATGCTGGGCTCAGGTGATCCTTCTACCTCAGCTTCCCAAGTAGATGAAACCAAAGGCATGTGCCATCACGCCTGGCTAATTTTTTGATTTATTGTAGAGGCAGGTCTCACCATATTGCTCAGGCTGGTCTCAAATCCCCGAGCTCAGGCAATCCACATGCTTCCACCTCCCAAAGTGCTAGGGTTAAAGGCTTGAGCCACCACGCCTGACTGAGAATCCTTTTCTTATAGTATTATGATAATTGTTCAAGGCCCACTTATGAGTGAGAACATGTGATACACAGTTCTTTGTTTCTGTGATAGATCACTCAGTATTATAGACTCTAAGTCCATCCAAGTTGCTGTGAAGTTCATAATTTTGTCCTTCTTTATGGCTGTGTAATAGTCCATTGTGTATATGTACCACTTTTTTTAACCTAGTCCTTTTTCCACGGACAACATGGTTGGTTCTATGTTTTTGCTATTGTGAACAATGCTGCAATAAACATGCGTGTGCAGGTATTTTTTCCATTGAGTGATTTGAGTTCTTCTGGGTATATTCCCATAGGGGGATTGCGGGTTCATACGGAATGTCAATTTTTAGATCTTTTGGGAATCATCACACTGTTTTCCACAGAGGTTTATACTCCCACTAACAGTGTAGAAGTGTTCCCTTTTCCCCACATCCTCTCCAGTAGCTATTGTTTTTTGAGTTATTGATGATGGCCATCCTGACTGGAGTTAGGTGGTATCTCAGTGTGGTTTTAATTTGCGTTTCTCTGATGAGTAGTGAGGCTGAGCATTTTTTCATGTATCTGTTGGCTGCTCGCACAGTTTTATGGTAGAACCCACCTCGCCATTTCTCCAATTCTCTCAGCTTCAGTTGGGTAAAGCTGTTTTAAAATGACTGAGCTTTTCTTTTCTCGTAAACAGAGGTCACAGCAATCAGCCTTCAGGTGGTTGAAATCAGTCCACATAGATCAGAGCTGACCCCAGGCCCTAGACGTGAAGGTAACATCTCCCGTGAGAAACCACCTGGCAGCAGATGCAAGGCGAGAGAAGGGCCACAACTGTGCGGGGCGTTCCTCCTTGAAACGGACAGCCGTCTCTGCGCACTTGCAACACAGGGTCTTTCAGCAGACGCTGCTGCTGCCTAGCTAGGTTTAGGGCATTGAAAACCACTGATAATCATGTCAGGGACCTTCTGGATCCCTAAATTCCAGGCAAAATGCTTTCCAAATAAAATCACACAAATGATATGACCTACATGGTCAGGGTTGTCAACCTGTAACCTGCGCCATGACTATATTTCGTCATAAAACCAAATAAAGAAGGGTTAGAAGGGCATTTCAAAATTTAATGAGCGTTGGACAAACTCAAGAAATTGGAACAACCATATTAAAATTAAAGAGGCAATTCAAATTGTGGCAGGGAACTATTGCTGTGACTTTTGTGTCTCAGGGTAATTGGTGTTAGTTACATAACCCTGGAACTATTTTTCCCCAAAATTAACCGGCTATGGCAACCCATGAATTTTCTTAGTGTATCATGAACTCTAAACCCATGAAAAATCTAATATCGATGATGGCTTTAATTTCACAAACTTCACAGGTAATAACTTTTCAAGTATAGAGACCAAAAAGTCAATACTCCTTTTTAGAGTACACATAGTAAAATATTTTATCCCACAAACACCAGTTTAATTGTTACCTATTTCATTTTCCAAACATTTTTCTTCCCAAATGAACATATGAAAATATAGAAAACAAGTAGCCTTTATTTTAACTCTCGATCCACTCCAATCTATTGTTCATAGGACAGCTGCCATATGTTAGATCATGGGAATCCCTTGCTTACATTGAAAACGAACACAAAATCTTCAGGATTCTTCATTGCATTCATACAAATTCGATGAGACAGAACTGATGTCTGCCTCACTCACGAATCTCCGCTTGTGCCCCCGTTCACTCTTCAATCTGGAGTCACTGACCACAACAGGACGCTGAATGATGGTCCCCAAAGATGCCCAACCTGAACTCCAGGAAGTTGCGAGAGGGACTTGGCAGGTATGATTAAGGGGAGGATCTTGAGATAGGGAATGATCCTGGATTTGCCAGCTGGGCCTAATAGACTCACAGGTAGCCTTAAAAGAAGGAGGCAGGAGGATCTGAGTCAGAGAGAAGATGTGAGGCTCGAGGCCAACATTACAGAGGGGAGGACATTCTGTTTCTGCTGGCTTTGAAGGTGGAGTGAGGGGCATGCACCAAGGGTGACAGGGGGTCTCCGGAAGCTGGAAAGGCAAGGAGACAGACGCTTCCGGGAGGAACGTGCCTGCCAACACCTTGGTTTTAGCTCAGTGAGACTGGTTTTGGACTTCTGGTCTCCAGAAACTCAAGATGATCAACTTGCGTCGTTTCAAGTCTCAAAGTTCATGGTGCAATGTCACAGCAGAAATTGCAAATGTAGACCACCAAGTTCCTCTCCTTCATTTTCTAACATATTCGAAACTCCTAACTCAGAGGTTTGCAGCATCTTCAGACTCAAAGATGCATGAGGGAGAGGCTGTATTTCTTCTTTACTCATGTCTCCTGGATAAGTGAGGCTCTGAATAGATATCTGTTGAATAAATGAATGGCAGGATTAGAACCCGGGATGGTAAATGCATTTACTTGGGAAATGGTTTAGGAGTGTGATTTTTCTTGTGTCAAACAGGATTCATTATCAAAGCATCAAGAAACACGAAGTAGCCGGGCTCAGTGGCTCAGCCTGTAATCCCGTGACTTGGGAGGCTGAGGTGAGTGGATTGCCTGAGCCCGCGGGTTCGAGACCCACCTGGGCAACTTGACGAGACCTCATCTCTACAATAAATCAAAAAATTAGCCGGGCGTGGTAGCGCGCGCCTGTCGTTCCAGCTACTCGGAAGGCTGAGACGGAAGGATCGCTGGAGCCCAGCAGGTTGAGGCTGCGGTGGGCGGAAGCGGCCACTGCACTTCAGTCTGGGCGACGGAGTGAGACTCCAACTCAAAAAAAAAAAAAAAAAAAAAGAAACACGAAGTACCCAGGGTATCGGATTCCTGCGAGCCTTCTGAAGGAACATAGAAAGGAAGGGATGAGAGTCCTGGTTATGGATCGCTCACCTTCCTTCAAACGTGGTACGTCACTGATTGCTACAAACACAACCCTCCCATACTACTAACCAAGCTGTCACCACTGGCTCAGTTCTCAAAGGATGTGTGAGGTCATGACCCTACTGGGTATACCTTTGATAGGGGCATATGTGACAGGGAGGAATCAGTTCACGCTTCTCAGAAATTGGTCCCAGTTGCTTTTATGACCAACTGGCCAACGTGTGCCAGGGGTCTTCCCTTACACTCATTTGCACAACAATCAGGTTGATTCCATCCGAACCAATAACTTCCTGTGTTCAGTTAGTTTCAGCAGACAATGTATTGGCCTATTTTATTCCTTTTAATCCAAAGTTCTTTGTAGCAACCTTGCTGGCATGTACTATCAACAGGGATTGAATTGAGCTTGTCTTGTTTTACAGGCCATATGTTAACACATCTAAAAATGAGCCCTGTATAAAAATGCATATGATTTTTTATGCAATATATTAGGAAGAGCAAAGATTTGGGATAGTTCTTCTTTTTCTTATCTAATATCTTGACATATAATTTTCATTTGCTGTCACTTTCTAAGTTATGATTTTAAAGATTCATTTAGTTATTTTAAAATGTAAACACTACTTTAGTTGTCCAAAGAAGTTTTAGTATTTAAATATATGCTTGGCAATGTATAAGCCATATTATCTTATTGAATGAGTAATACAGATGGCTAGTTTTAAAATGTAAGATATTTTTATTTCAAAATCATGTATGAGAATACTTCCTCTTTTTAAAGGAATGTTTATAAAAAAACTGTTTTGGTCTAGCTATAAAATCTTTTTTATTTTTCTTAGTGATACTATTTCTTATTAATAAGTAAAAGGAGTCATTTTCTTCAGATTATTTATGAAAACTGTCACAAATATAAAACTCCAGAATGTCTTTTTATTTGATCTAGTCAGAATTCCCTACCAAAAAGTCAGACATTGTAATGTCTTTAGATTTATTCTATCAAAATATCATGATGACTTATAGTAATTTCTTGACAAAGGAAAATTACTAAAAAACAAGAATGAAAAAACAAACAAGAAAACTTAAATCTAGACTTTCCTACCTACGGAGAGTATCAGTTAAAGAAAGTGAACAAGTGTTTCCTTGACTAGCTTAATGAGAGTCACAGGAACAGAGAGAACTACTTTACTGTTAGAGAAAAAATACTCATCCCCCCAAAACTGTAATGGAAAAACTTCGGCTGAGCATTCAAGACCAGCAATGGTTGTCCCCTAGGACACAGAACGCTTAATGCGTTTTCAGGTCTATTCCGAATGATTTTTTTCTATGCTCCGTCAGTGCAAAATGCCAGGCCATTCCGTGGCCATTCTTGCCCTTTGTTAAATGTTTAGAGGCAGAAGAGATCACATCTCTCTACAACAGGTCAAGTTTAGTTGAAGATGTTAGAACTCAAAGCCTGAAAAAATGATACCCAGCGTACATTTTAGACTGATCTTCCTTGCTACCAAACTGTTCAACTTCAATATGCTCAAATTATATCTGTGCCTGAAAAACAAATTAGGCGATTACTTTGTCTCTAACTTAGGAGAAAGATCAGCTGATATCAGGATTAAATTTTGTCTTTTACTCTGAGAACTCCCTTTCCCGCCCCCACCCCCAAAAAGAATTAGACAGAAGATTTAGTCAAAATATTTTGAAGTCATTCTTTTGGAAAAGACTTGTTCTTAGTATTTTAGCTTTGATAAGGTAATGTCCCTGAGTTTTTCAATAACAAAATTAATTAGCTAATTTAAATTATATTGTATTGAAGCCACAATATCTGCTATCAGATTTCCTGGTGCATTGCTGATTGTTCTGCATTTCTGTGAGAGTCACTGGGGAAATGTATATCTCAGTAAAAGAAAATCCTGTAATTTTGCTTCTGTTATTGATTAGAAAACTGAGCAATATGGGAATTAAGAGAAAACTCACAAGTCTACAGGGGACCATAAGTCACTCGGTTTGTCTGAATTAATTGCTAACTTCAGACAGCCAGTTTGTTTTGCTCTAGCCTGAGTTTACTTACTAAACTTACAAGTAGTTGCAAGCATTATTACTGAATACTCAACCTAGAACAGCTAATTACCCTCTGTTGAACATTTTAATATGTTCCTTTATAATACGATTTTTAATGATAGAAAATAAATTAAACTTATATTACAGGAAGAAGGAAAATCTACACGCTGGTGCTTCTTAATTGTTGCCAAAGGAAGCCTAACAGCAACCCAAGGATTCAGTGGGAGTATTAATAAGTCAATCAACAGATGGCTCAGTGTGCCACTAAAAAGTGCAGGCAGGCTAATTCCCATTTGCTCTCCTCTACTGGGAGGTAAAGGTAGAATTATGACTTTCTATCTTTATATATGCATACGCCTAGTATATTCATACACTTATATGCCAAGATAGTTCGAGTAAAATAACGGCTTATTCTGAAGTTTCTCCCACATCATATCCCCATTTTAATTTAGTTCTAAGAACATCTTGGATTAATAAATTCGAAGTTCAGAACTACTCGAATCTTTGGTTCATTAGCCTCTCTGCATCAGTCAGCTTTTGGCAGGCTATGTTGTAGTAACAAATCACCCCAACGTCTCCATGGCTTTGAGCAAGAAAGGTCTATTTCTGACTCACATTAGTCACTCATGTTTATGTCCGTTGCCACTCTATTCTATGTTCTCATCATCAAATTGCTCTCATGGGAGAAAGAAAGGCATGATGGGAGACATAGAGGATGCTCTGGCAACCTTTGCTCAGAAATATCACACGCTACTTCCCTTCACGTTGAACTGGCTGCAGTTTACATGGCCTGGCCTGTTGTCAATGAGGTGAGAAGTAACATGTTCCTAGGGACAGTCCCTGCAGGAAGGATAGTCACCCTTTTAATGATAATACAATCAATCCTTTAGATATTACCCTAAAATCAGTTTATGAATCCTTCCCCAGTTCTGAAACTCAACTGATTATTAAAAAAATACTACCATATATTTCTGTCTCCTAAACCAGTTAAAAGTCACAGAAACCCAAGATTATCACCCGAGTTTCTCCCATAAAGTCTAATGTAAGGATAGATATGTTTGTTAGACTATTAATCGGCTTGCAGGTCTGGTCTAAGACTTGTAGGGCTATATTAAAAGAATATGATGAAAATCAGTTCATTTGCTATTGTGAATGTTTTTAATCAGTAAGATAGATAAATGCATGGGTAAGTTACATAAGTTAATTATATATCCTGTATAAAGAGATGAAAACCTCTGGAAATCAGAAAAATGACACAGCTTTCCCATATTGCAAGTAAATAGATAGTAATAAGAAATCTCTGTATTAAGTCCAGGTTTTAATTCTAGGAAAAGCCTTCTTTAGAATCATTGGCAATATTCTAAGGACATCTCACTCTTTGCTAAATACCAAAGCAATGTCAGTGCAGAAATGCGTTGCTCCAACTATGAAGTCATCCACAGAGCCTGCAGATGTATCACTCAACACAGTCAGGACCAGAAACAAAGCTTCAGCCCAAGAAATGGGGCCGGCCACGGGCTGTTGCTCCAGTCAGGACACGGCTCCAGGAGCTCATTCCCAGTGCCTGAGAGAAGTGCTTTCTGTGACTTTAAATTCATTAGAAAAAGAGTCAAATGTATGTGATTTTTTTTTTTTTCTGAGTTGGAGTCTCACTCTGCCTCCCAGGCTGGAGGGCAGTGACACACTCACGGCCACGGCAGCCTCGACCTGACAGGCTTAGGTCATCCTTCCGCCTCAGCCTTTCAAGTAGCTGGAACTACAGGTGTGTGCTACCAAGCCCGGCTCATTTTTTGATTTATTGTGGAGACGAGCGCTCGCCAAGTTGCCCAGGCTGGTCTCGAACCCCTGGGCTCAGGCAATCCTCTCACCTCGGCCTCTAAAAGTGCTAACAGGCTTGAGCCACAGCGCCCGGGCTGTATGTGTGTTTTAATTGACTTCACATCCTATACCACAAAGTCATTTTGTGGATGTTGGTCTCCATGCTGCATTCTATCTCTGTCTGCTTTCTTTCTTGTCTGAGCTCACCAGGACCTCGCCATTTATATTCCTGAGTCAAAACCAGGTCAACAAGATACAATCATTACAATTCAAAATATGTTTTTTCCTTTTGTACTTGGGGACCACATATTATGCAACTTGAAAGGTAAAATCCATGAAGAATTATATCATGCGTTTGTAATCTTAGCCCCTCGTCTTCATGCCTACTTAAGAAACACCAAACTTGCTGTGAAGCAAGTTCTAATGTGGTGTCTTCAAGTATTCTCCTTTCGATTGAGAAGTGATTTATTTAGTTTTCAGAAAGATTTTAGAGGAAGGGTCCCCACGTGCAAGCATGGGGTGCTGGAAATAAGGCCCTGGTGAGGCAAGCCCGCATCATGTTTGGTTTTAATGTCTACATATGAGCTTTCTTAGATCCCGCTGAATCCAGCCTCTAAATCATTGGGAGGACTGAAGACACAGTCATTTGGAAAACGAACAGCATATTGTGGCGACAAAGGCATATTGGAGGAAGATGAGAAGGAGACAGAAATTCAAGCTGAGGATTCACTCCACACTCCGGCTCCTTGGGCTTTGTGCCGGTTGCAGAAGAGTGTCAGTGGGTGGGCAGTGTCAAGGGAGCCCAGTTCAGCCTCCCCGGCACACACACACACACACACACACACACACACACACACACACACACACCAGAAGCTTCAGCGGGAGAAGCCCTGGCATTTTTTAAAAATGTTACATTTCCAATAACATTTGAACCAATATTCTCTTTTTCCTTCCTTGTGGGTAGGCTTTTCAGGTATAGTTGTGATTATTGTGAAATGTCAATTGACTTAACCATGCTCAGGAGGAAACAAGAACAAAAGAAATAAACACAGTAATTTCATACATAATCCAACAAGAGAGAAAGGAGAATTTCAGGATGACATTTTAATGCCGTCACGAGATTTCATAGAAAGTGAAAGCTGCTTTGTATCGGAAAGAAAAACAGCTTCTCGAAGAACTGAGTGCCACATGTTCTCACTCATAAGTGGGCCCCGAACACCTAGCATAATACTACGAAAAAGGAACTGGCAGTAGCGGGACACTGCCCAGGGAAGAGGGTGTCAGATCCTTGTCCAGGCAAAGTGGGGACAAAAGGGAGGCCCAGAACTCCCCCTGGTCCTAAACCACTGATGAATGCAATCCTGACTTGCACCCCACAACTTTGAAGTACACTTTTTAAAAAAACCAGCTTCCTCTGATGGGAGTGTAAGATGGCCTTTTAAATGAGCAACACACTGAACACAGGGAAACTCGGGATTTTATAACAACACAGATCTGCAGATAAGTTCTATGAGTTCTATGATCAATGAATCTTGTTTTGTTTTGTTTTGTTTTGTTTGAGTTGGAGTCTCACTCGCCGCCCAGACTGGAGTGCAGTGGCCGCTCCCGGGCACCGCAGCCTCGACCTGCTGGGCTCCGGCGATCCTTCAGCCTCAGCCTCCCAAGCAGCTGGAACTACAGGTGTGCGCTACCATGCCCGGCTAATTTTTGATTTTATTGTAGAGATGAGGTCTGGCCGAGTTGCCCAGGTGGGTCTCGAACCCTTGGGCTCAGGCCATCCACTCACCTCTGCCTCCCAAGGCGCGGGATGACAGGCTGAGCCACCAAGCCCGGCTGATCAATGAATCTTATTGTAATTATCCTATTCACAACAAAAATGGATGGGCATATTATATATGCACGTGGCTCCCCTTCAGAAAAGCGATCGTTCTCCCAGAGGGACCAGGTGATGATTTATAAGCTAGGCACTTAAGACATCAATTGACCGCTCTCTATAACTGTGTGATCTCTACCTCTTGTCTCTTTTGCCTGGAGTGTGGAAAATAATCTTGAGAGAGGAGATATTCGGAAGCTGGTTAGGCAGACAGAGAGGGAGGGTCTCAAGGAGACTTACCTGCAGGAATGCCGCCTGTACCACTCCCTTTATATAATTTTTGGCATCCTCTCAATCCAGGATGTACTGCTCGAAGGGACTTTTTGTGGTTTAAACACAGGAGCCGTAGCCTAACCAAATGCCCTTACTTGCCCTTGGCTTATTATAATGTCATTAACATAGCATTTGCATTG
Organism: Tarsius wallacei; assembly: GCA_963574415.1. Lineage (NCBI taxonomy): Eukaryota > Metazoa > Chordata > Mammalia > Primates > Tarsiidae > Tarsius > Tarsius wallacei. The sequence goes on along the minus strand of CAUYQG010149574.1, from coordinate 9,246 downwards.
CGGTTTTACCTCCCTGAGTGGACTTTTCTGTGGTACTTGTGGGTAATATTCAAGATGGAGTAACTTTGGTCACAGACCCGCACGTGCAGTAAGAATCGGGTCTCAGGAAGTAAAGGGCAGATGAGATGTAGATGAGAAAAATGCCCCCTGAAAAAATAAGATAAAACCACAAACAAGCTCCTAGCGCTGGTAACCCACTCTGGGCACCCTCTCTTTTCTGGAAGCTTTGCTGCTTCATAAACTCCTTCTTCCACTCATCCTTTTGGCGTCCGCGTTCCTTAATCTTCTTGGTGGTGGGACAAGAGCCCAAGGTTGCTGGTTGAAGTTGACAGTGGAATTCAAAACTCCCACGACAATCTCACCTGAATGTCAGAGAAAACTGAGCTTTATGGCGCTAGGACCATGCACACAGCCTGGCTTTCCGAAAAAGACTATGCTTTCGATTAGAAATATTTGAAAACGTGGACTCATTCCCTCAGGTCTGATGAAGCGACATCTCAGGTAATCATGTTGAACTCTAAATGCAAATCCCTCTGCTCATCCACTTAGAAACTCACACCATAACAGAAATGTCTTCAGATTCATTTGCCTCTTCTGTGGAGTAAACGTCGTATCCTTTTATACCAAAATTGTGAGGGGAGCTGTTTGGCGTGTTTCTTATTTATTTGACTAGAGGCCAGATCAGATTGTACTGGTCTGAAAACAGAAACGCTGGCCTCAAGATTAAAATCCTTATGGGTTCTCACTAAAAATTTTGAGAAAAATAATCAGCTTCATCCTTCTTATTGCTAATGGGAGGCATATTATGTTCTAAGAACTTTACATAAATCTCTCCTTTTGATCTTCATACCACCTAGGAGGTAGAGATTATCAGCCTCGTTATGCCCATAAAATATAGCAAAGAGAATGTAATGACAGAAGCACACTGTTTCAGAATCTGGGTCCTAAGAGAAACGAGATAGAAGCCAGATAAATCAACCACCCTGTGGGAAAATACAGTAAAGAGACACCCTGTTGCGAGCCTCAGACAAAAGGTAGGCACCCAGTCAACAGGAGAGATCCTTGACAACCTGAAAATCATTGGAGCACGCAGTAGTGAAGTTGGCTTTGAACCCAGAGAGACTGGGATTCAATTCCAGGTCTGTCCTCCTTCAGTTATATGATTTTGAACAAAAATCTTCATGTGCAAGTAGAGAATAAAGCTATGGCTTCTTATGGTTGTTGATGGAATTAAGCAGAACAATGTACCCAAAAGGTGCTTACCATGATCTGATGATCTTATCCATATGTCACTGTTTGATTTTATCTTTTTGATGCTGTGCTTTTTATAGCTTTGTTAATATCAGTTCCTAATTTTCATCACATGCGCTGTTGCCGGATTAATAGCCCAACACCGTTATTAGCATGGCAGTTCCTGGCTCAATGTTCCTTACGTGCCTGCAGCCGAATGTCAAAGATGTCACCCTGGCATTCCACCCTGTCCACATTTTGTCATGATACAGCAGAAAAAACTCCGCATATGGGGTTAGGGAGTCTATTTAAAGAGAAGCACTAAGAATGCCACCAGTTATTAACTGTGAGTTTGAGCAAGTCTCCTTCGGTCTGTAAAATGTGATAATTGCTTTTCCCTAATCAGCCTCACGGCTGTGACATCACGTTCAATTAGGTAATTCATTTGAAAACTCTTTGAAAGCCGAAAAGAGAGATACAAGCAATAAGCTGTTGTGAGGAAAAGAGTGAGCTTTGAAGTCTCATAAGAATCCAGTTCCAACACTGCCTCTGGACTTTTCCAGCCTTGCGGAAGTCACTTACTCTTTTGGGTTTTCAATATTTATGATTAAAATTGGAAAGACTGATATTTAATTTCAAAGGACAAAATCTGGTTGTCCAATAATGTGATTCTGGTCTTTGACAGAAGCGTGTCTTCTGTATAAATCAGGTTGCCCCCAGGACCTGGACATTGTTTTATACCCCTTGTCACACTGTGCCGTGCCCAGCTCAAACCAACACATGGCACATGCAAAACAAACCAAAAATACTTGTAGAATCGTGATCATTATTCTCTGTCCTTTTGGTCAGCACCTACCATGATTCTGCAAGTTTCTGATTCTAAAGATACCAAATTTCCTGGCATCTTGGAATAACAGTGAACGGAGTCTCTCCTGGTCCACGAGGGTTTGATTCTACAGCCCAGCTATGAGGAGTGAAAGCTTATTTATCACGACAGGAAGTCAAGGTACTCATTGCGGGCAGAGAATGGGTCGCAGGAAGGGCTCGCAGCTGTCACAAGAGGGAATGTCACTGGTGGGCTGCTGGCACTGAGGCCAGGCGTCAAACACTGGCTGAGCTCCAGACGACAGAGAAGCATAAAGTAATGTCAGGACAGCCTGGCTTGAGGCAGGAAGGCATTCGCTCACCACTTCGAGCCAGGGTGTGTATCGTGCCGAATGGGAAAGGCAGGGTTGCAGATGAGGATGTCGTTGACAGTAATATGACAGGCTCACAGAGTAAGGGCTCAGACTCTCATAGCAAAGAAACAGCTGGCAGCGAATTGCATGAGAAAGTTATTTGTTCGGTTTTTAAGCTACTGTGTTGGTACCTCGATGCCAGTTACTAAGAGAAGATTTATTGAAACTATTGAAAAAGTTAAATTACAAAAGCAAATCAACAATTCAATATAATTTCATAGACACACTTTAATTTCTTGCATCTTTACAATTTCATAACAGGGACCAGTGGTTGGATAATAATTTCTTATTTACATAAACAGTTTGATAGTGGTGCAACTTACACAAATTAAGCACTTCCTAATATTCGGTGGATATGTGAGAGAAAGATGCTTGCAGCAAGGGTCCCTGGCGCTCGTTCTTCCAAACAGATATAAAGAAACAAGCCCGACCCACACTCGTCACATTTTTTGTAAGCATAAGGGCACAGGTCTTTGTTACCAGACCTTATATCTGCAAAGATTAAAAAGGAACGTGTATATGACTTGGAGCGACTAAAGTCACAGGTGGGATTCAACGGCCTGTCTTGCGAGGGACCTCAGGGTACTTTGGAATGAGGCCCCCATCACATCTGAACACTGCGTGTGTGGCTGGAATGAATGTGGCCCCTCCCCACTCGGAGCTGCCCTTTCACTGGCCCACCCCGTGCCGGCACCCTGGCCCTGCCCAGGTTCTGGAACACGGTGACTCTCCCCAGGTGATGGTTTGCTCCCTCTCTTGCCTCTGCGTGAGACGTCCTTCCCAGCCCTTCACCTGGAAGACTCTTCTCGATCTCGGGCTCAACATTTGCTCTCCGGAGGAGCCCTCTGTCACCACCCTCAGCAGGGACCTTCGTCTTTTTCTTCCTTTGTGCCAAATCCCAGAATCACAGCACATCCTTTTAGAACTAAGGCCACACTTAGTATACTAGCTACAGATTAATTCTCTTGAAGTCTTTGTTTTAAAAGGATTGGAATATTGTCCCAAATCTCAATATTGTCCCAAATGCTCAAAATGATTTAATTTTTTAAAATGCCAGGATTTGTTTATATGTGTGTGAATACAGGTCCGTATGTGATATCAAGCATGTCAGTCTAAATTATTACATTTGCTGCTAACATTCCTTTCCTTCACTAGCTAATCTTGACTGAGGGATGATATTCTAAAACAATTTTTATTAGGGGAAGTATTTTAGAAGTTACCTTAGCTTAATGAAATCTAAACTTCATCTTGGGGTCCTTGTCTCTGAAATTGCCCCACAAATCCCAAAAGTTGAATGGCTTTACTAGGACACCTTGTAAGAGCCAACATTGTTAACGTTTTTAAAAATTCCTTAATGTTTGATATTATAGGCAAAATGTTTTCTTATCTCAGGCTTCCCTGGGACACCCCACTCCCTGTCCTGTGTGTTGTATTTATTACACAGTGTTATTAATAAAACTATTACAGATTTTTCATTTTTATTGGCAGTTGCTACTTACTAAACAAAACTTAACTATGGATGGTATAGGTGTAAGATAAATCTAAGTTAATACTATCAAAAATGTAATACCGAGTTTAAAATATATCCAGTAATGACCCATATTTGTTTATTTATTTTATTTTTTATTTTTTGAGAGAAGGATTTATTGAGAGAACAGAAAAGCTCTCACAGGGGGAGGGGGACCCAAAGGGGTTGCCCAGTAATGGCCCATATTTAAAAAATCAAAAACAATAGATGCTGGCACAGACGCGGTGATAAGGGGGCACTTCCACACCGTTGGTGGGAGTGCAAGTTAGTACAGCCTCTGTGGAAATCGGTATGGAGATTTCTCAAAGAACGTGTAGTGGATCTACCACTTGACCCAGCAAGCCCACTCCTGGGTGTCTGTGCCAAGGAACAGAGTAGACACCCACTCCTGCATGTTTTATTAAAGCACAGTTCACAGTTGCAAGACGTAGAGTAGACCTTATAAGACCCATCAACTGATCAGTGCATAATGGAAATGTGGTGTACATACACCATGGAACACCATCCAGCCATCAAAGAGATTGAAATAATGTCTTTGCGGCAACTTGGATAGATTGGAGGACAGCATCCTGAGTGAACAAACTCAGAAACAGCACAAACAAACACCCCATGTCCTCGCTGATAAGTGGGAGCCAAACTAAGGATCTGCGAAGGCACAGAGAATGGTGTCATGGACACTGGAGGCTCAGAAGTGGGCGGGGGGGGGGCAGAAAATCACCCCTCTGGGACAGTGTGCATGGCATGAGGGACAGTAAAAGCCCAGACTTCTTCCCCGCTATACAATGCAGCCATGTAACCAAGAACTACTTTTATCCCATAAAGATCATGAAATAAAAAATAAAATAAAATGCATTGGTAGAATGTAGTATGCAAAGATGTATTTAATTGGGCTTGTGACATTAATGATGACAATGATATATTATGACAATATTAGGTTCTGTTTTCTAATATCTCATGATGATCATGGAGTCTATAAAATACTTATGCCTGTTGCTCGATGTGGCACCTTTTGGGAGATGTGTAGTTTGCTTATACGAACATCTTAAAATGCAATATGAAATTATGTTGAGTACTATAGAGGAAATTCACAGCAATCCACACTGAGGTATTTCATTCAGTTTCAGCAGCATAATCAGAAGACTATCAAGTGGGGAAAGCAGAAATGTTTTGAACGTCTCCTTCCCACAAAAATAGCCACAAATGGGTCCTATAGCAATTTGAAGAAGGCCCGGAGAAATTGATGTGGAAGCTTAATAGTGTTGCATTTGGAGGGCAGAGGAGACTCTGAGATAGCTGGACAACCGTCAGAAGTAATTATTCAGTAACTTTACCCAAACGGAGCCTTAGCTCTATTGACTGCAAATTCAGCAAGACATGATCAATCTGGAAAACTTCACATACTTTTTACTGGAGATGACACCAAACTTGTGAAAAGTATAATCCTGAAACCAAATGAACCAAATTAAAAAAAAAAAACCCCAAAACAAAAATCATATATTTTGAAAAGACAAAGATGACAGCAGTTAGTTAATAATGGCAATAGCTTTTTAATACCAGGAATTTTAATTAAGTCTTACATAATTGGACAATGTAGGAACTGCTGAAAAATATTAGCAAATTGCTTGACATGTCCTTTAAAACTTACTAAACTGATTACTTTTTTACTTTAAAAATCTTGGGAGATTGCCAAAGTTTAGGAATTGGTTCAATTGATTGTCCAGAAGTCTGCATATCAAGCACACATTATTGTAAATAATTTAGAAATATTTAAATCGTTCTCTGAAAACATAGCTATGCAAATTTTGAAGTACTCTGGAAAAGGAAGAGTTTGGTCACCAAAAATGGCACGCTTCTTGAAGACAAGTCATCTTTCATTCACATCAGTCTCTACAGTGCTTGGCACATAACAGCTCTGGAGCCGGGCAGATTAAAAAATGGATGCATTAGCGGTTCATTCACAGGCAATTTCTAAGGCATATTTATTTCTAACTCAGTGTCCCACAAAAGTTTATTTAAAGGTGGCCATTAAATGCAGAATGACCAGGAATGGGACTTGAATTGAGAAGGCTGCCTATCAATTATAGATAATTATCTTTGCAGCTTTGCGTTCTATTGAGTATGTCTTGGACTCTGTTCTTGATCTGAAGCTGCACAAATTAGTTTTAAATAAGAATATACGTTTTCTGATCGTCTAGTCCTGACAGCCCAAACCCTCCTCTTTCTTAGAACACTATCCAGTACTCGCAGCCCATACGGCTCAAAAGAAAAAAAACGTCTCGTTAGGTCCACTCCCCAGATGCATGCATCAGTCTCTGCAGCACATGTACTAAAAGCCTTTTGTGTGGACTAGACAGAACACTTTTAAGCCACGGTGGCTTTCTGTTAAATAGCAGATGATTATCAGCTCAAGTTCTCGATGAGAAGACAAAGTTTCCACCAAAAGACAAGAAGGCAGTTCTCTTTTTATATTTTTATTTATCCGAAGCCATTGCTGAAATGTCTGCGTTTCCCAGAAAGACTACATCCCATCACGTGACTTTTGACTAGCCTCACCCCAGATCCAGGACCCCGGCATCATTCGCTTCCTCCAGACTCGCAGCTGTAAAAGAATTAACACATCTTGGGAGGAGGCTATGCTCTCCGTTGTCTTAATCATACTGTTGTTCTAAGGGCAATTTTCCTAGGACGTTTTGCTTTTGGCCTTTGAAGTCAAGTATCAGCAACTCCGTTTTGAGCGGCGTCCTGGCCTCCGACCGTACAAACAGACCGGGATGGGGGGATGCTCTGGCTAAACGGAATCTTATTTTGATCAACATCTGCACCACAGGCAATGTGGTTTCAATTTGAAATGGGGAACTTAGTGACATTGCCAGAGAACTTTGTACTTTGTTGGTTCTTTTATTTGGGCTAGAATGGTACGTAGATTAAGATCCCGACCTTCTGCCAGAATACCATCACGGCTACACGTTGTGCTTTTGCAACCTGATTTGGGAGCCTGGCAGACGGATTCATAAACTAATAAAGTCAGAAGTATTTAAATGGGCCACCTGAAAATCATCTGCCCTTAGGCAGTGTGTTTTTCAGCCTTCCGTGGGTCTTTCCCTGTCTTCAGATATGGAGTCCCTCACAAATATGTCTACTTTGAATACATCACACATTATCTGAGGATTTGATGAATCTGCCATTTATTCAACGTATTCTTTTGCTTTTGTATTACGCTGATGTCAATTACACATTTTCAGAATTGTGTAAATCATAACACAGTCATGGGCCCAAAGGATACAGACACATTACACAATGCATAAAAAATACTTCCCCAAGAGTTTTCATGGTCAGTGCCAGAATTTTTCCTTTATGTCTTAATCCTATTTCAGCACACTCCACTAGGATCCTTACTGAAATTCCAACATACTTTGAAAAAATTTCATTTGGAATGCAAAGATGTAGGTGACTACTACACTCGTTGTAAACAAAGAAAAAAACTCATTACAAGCTATTATTTGGGCAACACTTGGTTGCCTTGAACTCAGGCATAGGTTGATCACTGTGACTTAGAGATATCTTATTTTTCATCACGCCCTCCCACCAATACAGATCTCGTTCCATCTGGAAAGTTTTCCTTACCACTCACCTCAGCCTCCCAATGCGTGGGATTACAGGCTGAGCCACCGAGCCCGGCTACTTTTTGCCTTTTGATTTTAAACATCTGTGCAGCGTGAGCGTACATCCACCTTCTCGGGATTTATTTTGCATTTGAAGGTTTGCATTTATCACAGATGCATAGGTTTTGTTAGGCCTAAACCACTGATATACATTTATATGTGCCAAAATGTACGCTTCTTAAAAAAATAGTCCTTTTTTGAAATGACAATTTTTACCATCTCCTTATCAGTAGATATGTCATACTCTGAGTATATGAATGCCTCAGCAACAAAGAAACACACTACTTTGCCATCATATGTCTTAACTTGCTTCCTGTTGGGCTGGGTTGTATATAAAGGACAGCATGGACTAATCAATGTTCGCATGAAAATTCGTCTTAAGTCTCCATGTCTCACTTTTTGCCTTTTTTTTTTGAGTTGGAGTCTCACTCTGTTTCCCAGACTGGAGTGCAGTGGCCGCTCCCAGCCGCTGCAGCCTGGACCTGCTGGGCTCCGGCGATCCTTCCGTCTCAGCCTTCCGAGTAGCCGGAATTACAGGCATGTGCTACCACGCCCAGCTGATTTTTTGATGTATTGTAGAGATGAGGTCTCGCCAAGTTGCCCAGGCGGGTCTCGAACCCGCGGGCTCAGGCGATCCACTCACCTCGGCCTCCCAAAGGCGCGGGATTACAGGCTGAGCTACCGAGCCCGGCTACTTTTTGCCTTTTGATTTTAAACATCTGTGCAGCGTGAGCGTACATCCACCTTCTCGGGATTTATTTTGCATTTGAAGGTTTGCAGTTATCACAGATGCATAGGTTTTGTTAGGCTCGAACCACGGATATACATTTTTATGTGCCAAAATGTACGCACCAAAATTGTTCAGAACAAGTGATTTTCCCTCAGTAAGAATAAATTAAAATACTGAATTCGGGTATAACGCTGACCTATATAACACTTGGACTAGTAAACCCTTAAAAGTAATGTCTGGCTCAGTAGTAGCAACTATACAGATGGTTAATAACGTGGCATTTCTTTCCAACTGTCTTTAAGGGACATACGCTGGATTAATAATAGATTTTAATATTTTACTTCACACCAAAAGGCCTAATAATGTGCTAAAATTCATTTCATTTCTAGGTTTATTTCTCCTAAGGGAAGGTAGGTTCAGTCATCTCGAAACATTAGCGCTTTAAAAATGGAAGCTATTACATAAAATAAGGAAATAAAAATTGCACTGGTGGATTATTGATTCATAATTTTAAAAAATATTTTCACTTTTTACAGTTTTATTTTACCATAATATTAAGTTAAGTAAAATAAGCATGCATTTACATGACAATAGTGCTTTGTTCTTGGAATGGCTGGAAGTCATAATGTCACTTGGTGATGTATTCTATTTTCCCCGGTAAGTCAAGCATCCATAAAGAACACAGCATTCCATAGTGTAAGCCAGTGATCTTCCTCATCAGCCTTGGTGCTGAAAAGCATTTTGCCAGCCACGTTTACCGGGGAGTTGTGCTCCAGGCGCTTCTCATGCTCCATTTTCTTAAAACGATTTTAATTTATCTTAACAGGCTACCAGTAAAATCAACTAATTTTTAAAATT